>JAQQSU010019332.1:0-10285 GCA_028627135.1 Pseudochirops cupreus
CCCCCCAGCAGCTTTCTTTGTGGTGTCAAAGAACTGAAAATTGCAGGGATATCCATCAATTGGGGAATGACTGCACAAGTTGTGACATATAATTGTGATGGAATACTACTGTAAAATAAGAAATGATGAATTCAGGGTGGAGCCAAGATGGCAGGATAAAAGCAGGAACTTGCTGAGCTCCCACTCCAACTACCTCCAATACATGTAAAATATGACTCTAAACAAATTTGAGAGCTACGGAACCCACAAATTGATAGGGAGAAACAAATATCCTACTGAAAACAGCCTGGCAGGCCAAGGTCTACCACAGGAAGGGTCTATCACACCAAGCTAGGAGACAAAGTACAGTCCCGCATGAGCCGCGTGGACCCAGACCCGGGGTGGCCCCAACCAGGAAGGTGAATCACCAGCAGCTGTGGTGGTTTCCAGACTTCTCAATCCATAAATGCCAAAGAGAAAGTAAAAGGTCCCTGGGAACTCTGTTGGAACCAGGTGAAAGAAGAGCTCAGTATGTCCCCTAATCCCAGGACAAGAGGTGGCAGTGGCACAGAGGCTGCAGCTGCTGCCCCACAGCTGCCTCCACAGCCCCTGGCCTGTAGATCTTAAGGGGACCAAATGAGCATTCAGAGGGTAATTGCTGTTGCTCTGACCTGCTTGGATTTGGGTTGCAGTCAAGGGTAGTGGTCCTAGGTTGAGTAATGCTAGTGTGCCAGAGCTTGTGGTGGCTATAGAGAGGGCACTTTCTTCATGGCTCTGACAATAGCTCTGGTAACCCTAGCAATTTGGGACATAGCTCTCTCCACTCTGGAAGCAGAGTTCCACCATGGCAAAGAGCTCAAAAGTCAAGTAATTGGTTGGCAAGACGAGCAAACAGAGGAAGCACATTCAGACCATAGAATTTTTGGGGGGGGACAAAGAGGATCAAAACAGGGAACTAGAAGAAGACAACAAAGTCAAAAT
Organism: Pseudochirops cupreus; assembly: GCA_028627135.1. NCBI lineage: Eukaryota > Metazoa > Chordata > Mammalia > Diprotodontia > Pseudocheiridae > Pseudochirops > Pseudochirops cupreus. Next base: position 961 of record JAQQSU010019332.1, read on the forward strand.
TCCTGCATCAAAACCTTCCAAGAAAAATATAAACTAGTCACAGGTCATGGAAGAGCTCAAGAAGAATTTGAAATCAAGTAAGAGAAGTGGAGGAAAAATTGGGAAGAGAAAATAAGAATGACATAAGAAAATTATGAAAAATGAGTCAACAGCCTGACTGAAGAAAATGACACCTTAAAAAATAGACTAACTCAAGTAGCAAAAGAGGTCCAAAGAGCCAATGAGGAAAAGAATGGCTTACAAAGCAGAATTGGCTAGATGGAAAAGGAGTTTCAAAAGCTCACTGAAGAAAATAATTCCTTCAAAATTAGATTGGAGCAAATGGATGCTAATGACTTTATGAGAAATCAAGATGTTATAAAACAAATTAAAAAAATAGAAGGCAATGTGAAATATCTCATTGGGAAAACCATTGAACTAGAAAATAGATCCAGGAGAGATCATTTAAAAATTATTGAACTATCTGAAAGCCATTATCAAAAAAAGACACCAACTTTCAAGAGATTATGAAGCAAAATTTCCCTGATATTCTAGAACAAAAGGGCAAAATAGAAATGGAAAGAATTCACACATTGCTTCTTGAAAAAGATCCCAAAAACAAGACTCCTAGGAATACTACAGTAAAAAATTCCAGAGTTCCCAGATTCGGGAGAAAATATTATAAGCAGTCAGAAAGAAACAATCTAAGTATTGTGGAAACATAATCAGGATAACACAAGACCTATGTTAATGGATCAAAGGGCTTGGAAAATGATATTCTGGAGGTCAAAGGAGCTAAGATTAAAACCAAGAATCACCTACCCAGCAAAAATGAGTATAATTCTTCAGTGGAAAATATGGACATTCAATGAAATAGAGGTTTTTCAAGCATTCTTGATTAAAAAAAAAAACAGACCTGAACAGAAAATTTGACTTTCAAATACAAGAAGAAAGAGAAGCATGAGAAGGTAAATAGGAAAAAGAAAACATAAGGAGGTTATAAAAGTTGAACTATTTACATTCCTGTGTGGAAAAACAATAATTGTAACTCATGAGACTTTTCTCAGTATGACAATAGTTGAAGGAAATGTGTGTGTGTGTGTGTGTGTGTGTGTGTGTGTGTGTGTGTAAGAGGGTGTATGTGTATATAAATATATATGTGAGTGTGTGTATATGTTTGTACATGTATAAATAAACAGAGGACACAGGATGAGTTGAATATGAAAGGGTGATATCTAAAAAATAAAATTAAGAGGTGAGAGTGGACTATATTGGGAGAAGTAGAAAGAGAGAGATAGAATGGGGTAAATTATATCAAATAAAAGGGGCAAGAGAAAACTGTTACAATGGAGGGGAAGAGCAGGAAGGTAAAAGAGAATGGGTCAACTTTACTTTCATTGAATTTGACTTAAGGAGGGAATAACATATACACCCAATTGGGTATCTTCCTCCACAAGAAAGTAGGGGGGAAGGAGAGGGGAGATGATAGAAGAGAGGGCAGATTGAAGGAGAGGGTAGTTAGAAGCTTTTGAAAAGGAATGGGGTCAAAGGAGAAAATAGAATAAGTGTGGGGTGGGATAGAATGGAGCGAAATATAGTCTCTCGCAATATAACTCCTACAGAAATGTTTTGTGTAACTACACATGTACAACCTATATTGGATGGCTTGTCTTCCCAGTGTGGGTGGGTGAGGAGGGAAGAAGGAAAAGAATCTGGAAATCAAAGTTTTAAAAGCAAATATTAAAAAATGTTTTTTACATGCACCTGAGAAATAAGATATATAGGCACTGGGGTATAGAAATCCTTCTTGCCCTACTAGAAACTTTGGGGAGGGAATGGGGGAGGACAAAAGAGAGAGCAGATTGGGGGAAAGGGTATTCAGTAAGCTCGCTATCTTGGGGTGGGTTGTAGGGGAAGGATGGGGAAAAAATTTGTAACTCAAAAGCTTGTGGAAATGAATGCTGAAAACTAAAAATAAATAAATGAATAAATAAATATTTCAAAAGAAAATAGAGAAACATTAATTTCAAATAGAAAATAGACTTCCAAAAACTGTTCAATTTAGTTGTTTAGTTGTTTTTTTAAGGAAGGCTTTTTTTTGCATTCCCTTCCCTTAAAAAAAAAAGAAATGATGAGTTTATTGATTATAGAAAAACATGGATAGACTTGTACAAAGTAATGAAAAGTGAAATGAACAGAACCAAAAGAATATTTTGTACAGTAACAGCAATATTATTTTAAAAACATCTTTGAACAACTAATTCATTTTGGCTAGTATAAATCCCCTAATTAACTACAAAGGACATATGAAAGAAGATTCTATCTGCATCCAGGGAAAGATCTGGTAAATACAAGTATGTATAGAATGATTTTGTATGTGTGTATGTGTGTGTGTGTGTGCGTGCGCACGCGCGTGTGTGTGTGTGTGTGTGTGTGTGTGTGTGTGTGTGTGTGTGTGTGATGGCAGCCATCTCTTGGGTAGGGAGAAAGAGAGGGGTAAAAAGGAAAAAAAGTTACATAATGACTTTATTATGTATTTAAAAGGAATAGCAAATTATACATAATATATTTGCAATTTTGAGTGCAAAAACAAATTCAATCTATCTGAAAAGAAAAAAAGAAGTTAAAGGTCATCAAAACCATCAGCAGAAACAGTATGTATTTGGTTTCATTATGTTGTACTTCTGGTCTTTCTTTTTTCCTTTGTGCAATTAGTGAATCTTCAGAGAACACATTGTCTTCTGATGTTATAATGCAAAAAATAAAATTCTGGGTAAATAATGATTGATAGAGAAAAGATCCTATAAAAATGTTTGTGATATTTTTTAGCATTTTTTTGCCTTCTAGTTGCATCCTTAAATGTCTTCACGATCATGTGATTTAATTGCATCTTTTGCCAAAACTTTCTGTAAAGTTGTTTCCCCTTTTTTTCATTGTTCTATGAGGCAAAATAGGCCATAATCTAGATTTTATATACAAAATTATATTCTAAAATAATTTTGGTTACCGTATCTTTTAAACTGACAAGTAGATCAAGGCATTTTTTTCCTCATGTGCTTTCTAAATATCTTGTTTTCTTCATTGTATTGATCAATATAAATTGGTTAAACTTTCTCTAGAAGTAGTGTTGCTCTGCCCATTTCCAATTACCATCACCAACAGCTGGTAAAATTAAGTCGGGTTGGGGTTGACTCAACTGTATAGGGCAGCCTCTTTAAAAGAGAGACAGAGACAGAGACAGAGAGACAGAGAGAGAGCTATATTACAGACCTTTGCTCTAACAAGACAATGGTCTGACTCTACAGGTGGCTCAGATTCTGTAATGACTTCTGTATCAGTAATCAGTCATTTCTGTTCGGTTAAAATATTATCACTTTTTAAAAATGTGCTATTATTTGACATTTGTTATGTCTAACACCTTCTAACTCTCTTGAAAGTTGAAAAAATATTCATATGTTGGTGTGAGACTTTTATATAGTATATCAGCTTTCAAGCTCTCTCATTTCTTGGACATGAAACATGCCATACAACACATTTTTAACAATACTCCCATGCCTATCTTCCCATTGAAGTCAACAGGTAATTATTTTTTTTATCCAAATGTTGTTGTTCAGTTGTTTCAGTTATGGCCCCATTTGGGATTTTCTTGACAAAGACACTGGAGTGGCTTGCCATTTCCTTCTCAAGCTCATTTTACAAGTGAGGAAACTGAGGCAACTAGGGTTAAATGATTTGCACGGGGTCACATAGCTAGTAAGTGTCAGAGGCCTGACGAACTCAGGAAAATGAGTCTTTCTGACTCCAGGCCCAGCATTTTATGTATTGTGCCACCTAGCTGCCCTGTTTATTTGATTGGAAGGCCTTACTGTGTTCTTCATAGAATTCGCCTATCCTTCTTTGCAATAGATATTGTTGCATAAGTTGCAATGAGTGCAATTTCATGTTAGTCTTTGTGCAAATATTTATCACAAATACTTTAATATGAGATCTCTAAATATCCCACGAATTAAAATTTCCTATTACCTTTTACTATACAACAAAATTAATTATATCAACTTATTCTTGTGATTCTCCAAGGAGAATCTGCAAGTCATCTTTGTCAATATTTGAAACTTCCTTTACTGTTCTGGTTTCATTTATAGCAAGCACATCAACATTAATATGATTCATTTCCTACAGCATATCCACTTGGTTACTGTTCAAATATCTTATATTTAGAGTATCAAAAGCTTAGTCAAAATTTATAGATGACCTAAAATTGTGATTCACAGAGTGCTATTAAATAAGGATTGTATCTAGAACAAAGGAGATTATTATTTTGATATCTTCTGTCTTAGTCTCACAATATCTTGTTTTAATACATTTCTGGGGATGAAATTTTAGGAAGAAAACTTTGACAAAATAAGTTATATCAATTTCTTTCATTTTATTTAATTCTGAACTTAAGAATTAAAATAAGCATTTCCATAATATAGTAGAATAGAAAAAAAGATGATTATATTTGAAGCTGCTTATCTATTATGTATAACTTGCTATTCCTTTTAAAAAATATAATGAAGTTATCATACAACTTCCTTTTTTCATCTCCTCCCCAAAGATGGCTACCATTACACTCAAATAGATAGATGGGGGGTGGGGAGAGAGAGAAGGAGAGAGAGAGAGAGAGAGAGAGAGAGAGAGAGAGAGAGAGAGAGAGAGAACCATTCTATACATAAATACAAGTGTATTTATCAATTCTTTCTCTGGATACAGATAGTGCCTTCCTTCATATGTCCTTTGTAATTAATTAGCATATTTATAATAGTCAAAATGACTTAGTCACTCAAAAATAGGCAGTATTCAGAGAAGGAAGAACAAGTTAGTGGATGAACCTGAAATAGAATCTCTCTTATAAAGATAAATTGAAGGAAGTTGGTATGTTTATTCTGGAGATGAGACTTTCTGGGGAAGGAAAAAAAATTCAAGAATTTCTCAAAATTAGCAATTGTTATCACCAGCAGGTATCTTAAAAATTATAAAACATAACCACCTCATTTGTTGGATGAGGAAACTGAAGGCTTGAGGAGCTAAAAGATCTATTTAAGAACGTACAACTGATAAATGGTAAAATAAATATTTTATCCAGTTCTATTGATTGCATTTCCAGTGCGCTTCCTACTATAGCATATACTTGTGGGGGAAAGGAGGTAATATTAACCTTGTTTTACTTGACCCCAGAGAACAGAACCAGAAACAATGGGTGGAAAAAGATAGCAAGATTTTGGCTTGACTTTAGGAAAAAGTTCTTTGCTATTTCATTTGTTTTGGGCATCGATTGACTTACTGGCAAGTGTATTCAGTACGATTGGAAGACTTCCAGCAGAAAATTTATGGATGACCATCTCTCAGGAATGTTGGAGAGCAGGTTCTGTATAGTTTCTAGATTTTCTCTAAAGGTCCTTTCAATTCATACTTTTATGATAATGTCTATAGAAATTTTGTTGGAAATGATGGTGAAAGAGAAATCCAAAATGTTTGAACATATAATAACTTTTACAGTGAAAACTATAAGAAAGATTAGAATAGAAGACAGTGAAAACAATGGGGAAATATGCATAATTATGTTACTTTAGGGAAAAATTAAGAGTTTAATAAAAGAAAAATGAGACAAAAATTCGTGGAAGGAAAGTAAAGAAAGGAATTAGAATATTTATAATTTCAGACACTTTGATGAGATATTTATTTAAACTGAAGTTTTAGAAATTTAATTCTAAGAATAACTTGTTTTCTTAAAATATGGTAATGTATGATTTTTTAATATCAGAGTCTTCCCTCTGTGTTCACATCAGCTTTTATGGGTTCATGGATAAGCTCTTGCCAGATGATTCCCATCCAACCCTGATTCCCAGCTCTCTACTGAATATCTCTTCCAAAATGAGACTCCATTCTTCCTGCTATTTTTCCAAACTTCTCTATTTCTTTTGATTGCATCATGTCCCCCAATTACCCAAACTGTAGCTTCAGAGTTATCCTTGATCCTTCCCTACATTTTATTCCCATATATTACTAATTGCCAGATCTATTCAATCCTACTCCAACAACATCTCTCACATCAATTCCCTTTTCTCTACTTGTACAATCAATACTTTATTGTAAGCCCTCACAATATTGTACCTGGATTATCATAACAGCCTCCTAATTGGTCTCCCAGCTCCCAGTCTCTCCATCTCTTATCTATCTTCCACATGACTGCCAAAATTATGTTCTTAAAGCACATCTATCAATGCCACTCTCCTGCTTAAAAACCTTCAGCAGTTCCCTATTGCCTATAAGATAAAATGCAAACTCCTTAGCCTGAACTTTCACAATTTTGCTCCCATCTATCTTTCTACATTTATATGATGCTAATTTATTTATGTCCTATTCAATCATACAGGGAAATATTGGCCATGACCTGACTAATGTCTCCGTCTTCCCTTTCTATGCATCCACACAAACCATTTCCCCAAGCCTAGAATGAATTTCTTCTTCATTTCTGCCTTTCAGAATACATGTATAATGTTAAGGCTCAATTCAGGTTCCATATTTCCCCTGAGGCTTTCTAACCTAATTTGTGAAGGCCTAATTTCAGAGGCTTGAGAGGTGATCATTCTCTCCCCCCCATTCTCCAACATTCAATAGCAAAAGCTTACTAACTGAATGGTCATTTGGCAATGATTAGTACCACAATAATCCAAGTGAAAGCTGAAGTCAGTACATGATTTACACAGCTATTATGGGGGACTTATTGAAGAACACAGGTGAATAATGAATTCTCTCAAGTAGATGCATGTATTCAAATTCATACTCTCTAAAGCCATAATTATATGAAATATAGCAATTGGCTCAACCCAATAGAAAGATATAGTTACAAATTAGAATGATGGGATCCCTTCAGAGAATTCATTATTAGGATGTATAGCACAGAACCTCAAGGTTCAAGGCTGTGAGGAAGGGTATAAGATTGTGCTTTTCTACAATATTCCTTCCAGTATTGTGATGTCTTCCTTTTGTGGGTCCCATGTAAGAGATCTTTTGATATTAAATTTATTAAATAATAAAGGTTCTCAGTATGAGCAATGGTCTCACTTTGGTCTATATTTCATGAGTTTGGGAGACAGTGACTAGCCAAGAGACAGGTGCCTGAGATTATGATTTGTCTTTCTTTCCCCGATATAGAGCATCTTGCAGAAAACATACTTAGTGTTTGTCAGACTGAATAGAATTGAATCAATATCCAAATTTGTAGTCAGCAGATCATTGTTTTTAGTGGTGATCATGAATTCGTTGTGTTTCATCCTTACCAGAGCATAACCCAGATCTCAATCCTACCCCATTTAATCAATCACACGCACTTACAAGGTGACTAACTAGAATGAAGGATATTGACCTGTGCTTGAGGCCAAGTTCTCACAGTGGGGTTTGTTATGGTCTAATTAGCCCAGAATATTTGGATTATTTTAAGGTGTTTATAAAAAAAACAACCTGTAATAATTCTATTGTGACTTCATCTAAGTCTTATTTGAGATAATGTCTTAAAAACTATTCCATGAGTTGCTTTTGTTGCTGTTCTCATTACGTCTTTACCACAATATTCATCAATGGATGATTAGTGCCTAGGCAGAGGGCAGTCAGGGCTGGTTTCACCCTGTCCATAACAGGTTGGTATATAGTCAGGGGGGAAGTGTCTCTCAGAAACCAATATGATTAGGATATTATAAATTCTTTATATGCAGTCTCATTCACATGCAGCTTACTAATGGATGCAATCTGTTTTAACTTTCTTATCTACCTATCCAACACCAAAAAAGCCAAGTAAATGAAAAAAAAAATGTGTTGCCCTAATTATTAGAAATAACTGGACAGGCAGTTGATTGAATGAGTTCTTTAATAGGTGTATCTTGGACAAGCACTACAGATGGATAATCAGCTGAGCTCAGAATTGAATAGGAGGAAGAAATCAAGCTTGAATGCATTTGGAAAAGTGCACAGTGATTCTGATGATCCCAAACTGCTCATTGCTGAAAAAGCCCATTTCTCCAACACTAATATTATCCCAGTGATGCTATCTGGCTGCAAAACATGGAAAAACACAATCACAGAAGAATGAAAATTACAAATAACTCAGAGAACAAATGGACTGATGTAATCTCCTTAAGGACAAGGACAATTTCCTTTTGAAGCTCTGGGGCTTAGCACCCAGTACCTTGATACTGTTTACACTTAATAAATGTTTTTGGATGTGAATTTATTTGAAGGATGAGTGGTGAGTACAAAGCTGGCTATAGCATGTCACTGGTGGCAACTTGCATTTTAAAGAATGTTCATGGTGAAAAAAGAAGATATGTCAGTCATGTAGCAAGAATTAGAATCAATAAAATGACAACTCAAATAATAAATCGGTACTGCCAAAATGTTAGAAGAACAATGTGATGGAATATAATCAATTGGGTAGATTCTCTATGAAAATTTTTTTAAAGAAACAAAGGACAAAATCTCCCAAGATGAGAAAGTATGGAGAAGTTGTGTTCCATATTATGGGAATGAATTCCACACTCTAACAAAATCATAGAAATTTTAAGAATATCACACTACCCCCCAACAATGCTAGAATCATAAATTTTACAGCTACAAGCTGATCCAAGAGCATTAGAACTGGAAAGGACTTTAGGCATAATTCAGTTCAACTCTTTCTCCAATATTCTGCAAATGGGACATGTCTTTGAGTTATAGAATGATATGTTTTTTGAAGAATTAAAGTTGTGGGTCTTCAAAAGGATATTCATGTTGAGTATGAATAATCAGCAACACGTTAGGAGAATTATACAAGAAAAGCAGCTTAAAGAGTATTATAAACAAACTGTAAGCAGTCATTTAGGAAGCTCAAGGGACAAGCAATGATAGATCCATGTGCTCCACTCATATTCATACAGTGCAAAAAGATTTAAAGAGAGATACTTAGCCATTGGGTCACCCTATCTGGATGATTGACAGGAAGAGAGGGAACATAGTCACAAAAGATCACAAGTTATGGATTGACTGTGATCTCAACTGTTGGAATACTCCAAATCATAGAGACTATAAATCCAATGATTAATAGCATAATTTGTTGGTTTTGCAGTTTTAAAATACATTCTAAATGTATTAATCCTCTTTCTTAATATTCATTAATATGTATTCAAAGATACAGATTTTCCAGTAAATAAGGCTTTAGTTGGGAACCATATATTTTATCACATTGTCTTATTTTATCCTTCTTGACATAATGATTTATTATTTCCATGATTTGTTCTTTGAACCATTCTTTACTTAGACTACTGTTATTTAG
>JAQQSU010019333.1:0-10285 GCA_028627135.1 Pseudochirops cupreus
CTCCTCATTGGCTTTTTGGGCCTCTTTTGCCATTTGAGTTGATCTATTTTTTAAGGTGTTAATTTCTTCAGTCAGGTTGTTGACTCTCTTTTCATGATTTTCTTGCATCATTCTTATTTCTCTTCTCAATTTTTCTTCCACTTCTCTCATTTGGTTTTCAAAATCCTTCTTAAGCTGATCTATGGCTTTTAGTCAGTCTTCATATTTCTTGGAAGATTTTGGTATGGGAGTTCTGACTGTGTTGTCTTCCTCCTGTTCCATGCTTTGATCCTTCTTGTCCCCAAAGAAGGAGTCTAGAGTTTGGTTGCTGTTCTTACTTTGCTTCCTTTGCCTGCTCATGTTGGCCAGTCAATGATTTTTTAGCTCTGTGGAACTCTGCTTCCAGAGGGGAAAGCTCTGTCCCAAATCGCTGGGGTTTTCCCAGCTGCCGGAGTTATTAGGGAGCTGTTGTATTTTTGCAGCCCCCACCAGCTTTGGCTCACTGAAAACGCACCCCAGGACCACCACCTAAGACCATGATTTGGATCCAGGCTGCTCAACACAAGAGCACTTGGCCTCTGAACGGTCTCTTGGCCCCCCTGCAGTCTGCAGGCCGGGAGCTCTGAAGCAGCTATGAGGAGGCAGCTGCAGGGCCGCTGCTTCTGCCATTTCCTTGTCTTGGAGGCAGTTTGGCCAGACCACTTTTCTACCCCAAGTTTAGCTGAGATCCACTGACTTTTCACTTAGTCCTTGTTTCTTATGGCTTGATAATTCTGGAAACTGCCACAGCTGCTGCTGATCCACTCTCCTGAAGCTCCAGCTGCAGCTCATCCTGGCCACCCCCCCTTTCTACCTCCCCTCATCCCTCCTCCTCCCCTCCCTGTTTAGGCTTGGCTGGTTTCGGCTCCCAGTGCTGAGATGATCTCTTCCTGCCGAGCTGCCTTCAGCGGGAGGTGTATTTGTGTGAGTTTTAGAGCCCTAAAGTTTGTTTAGAGTCATATTTTATGGGTATTTGAGGTGCCTGTGTGGGAGCTGTGGTACCTTGCTGCTCCTATGCTGCCATCTTGGCTCTGCCCCCAATAGTGTTAGATTCTTAATGAATCTGCAGCTTGATAGGGATGAAATTGATGCTTATATACCTAACAAGAAATTGTGAAAAGTTCTGGATGGGATTAAGGAGTTATAAATTGCCTGGGATTGTTCAGTTTTCTTTCTTTTTTCCCATTGTTCACTCCATTGGTTACAACTCTTCTATACAACCAGACTATTGTACAGTGTGAAAGTATTTGCAGATTCTATACTTGATTGCATGCCACCATGGAGGGGAAGGGAGGGGAGAAAATTTGAAACTCAAGGGATTGTGGAACTGAATCTTGTAAACTAAAAGTAAATAAGCAGATCAATGAGAAAAAAAAATAAATTTCCTGGGGTGCAACAGTGAAAGGAGTTAAGTGGTTTGGGATGGATTTAGAGCCTCTATGAAAAGACTGGTTGAGTATCTAGGTGAGCTGGGCTGGGACAGATGCCAATGATCTGGGCTGCTGAAATGTGTGGGAAAATTCAGGGACTGGGTTGTTGAAATGCATGGGAAAATTCAGGGTACAGGTCCCATCACCTGGATCAGAGGGAGGAAGCTCTTTTTGTACCTCTTGAATCGTATTTGAGAGGTAGCTGTGAGATGGGCCAGCCTTATAACTGATAGATGATTTTGAAAATATTTGTAAAAATTTGTACTTTGTTTAAGAAAATATTTTATTTGCTTATTTTTAGTTTTTAACATTCATTTCCACAAGATTTTGAGTTACAGATTTTCTCGTCTTTCCCCTATCCTCCACCCCAAGAAAGAGAGCCTACTGAATACCCCTTCCCCCAATCTGCTCTCTCTTATGTCCTCCCTCAACACCCTCCCTCCCCAACTTTCTAGTAGGACAAGATGGATTTCTATATCCCAATGCCTTATTTCCCAGTTGCATGTAAAAAAAAATTTTAACATTTGTTTTTAAAACTTTGATTTCTAGATGCTTTCCCTTCTTCTCTAGTCACCCACCCCCACTGGGAAGACAAGCAATTCAATATAGGTTGTATATGTGAAGTTACGCAAAACGTTTCTGTAGTAGTTATATTGTGAAAGACTAACTATATTTCCCTTCATCCTATCTCGCCCCCCCACTTATTCTATTCCCTTCTTTGACCCTGTCCCTTTTCAAAAGTGTTTGCTTCTAACTACCCTCTCCTGCAATCTGCCCTCCCTTCTGTTATCCCCTTTCTTATCCACTTCCACCCTACTTTCCTGTAGGGTAAGATACCCAATTGAGTGTGTATGTTATTCCCTCCATAAGCCAAATTCAATGAGAGTAAGGTTGACCCATTCCCTTTCACCTTCCTGCTCTTTCCCTCCATTTTAACAGTTTTCTCTTGCCTCTTTCATGTGAGATAATTTACCTTATTCTATCTCTCCCTTTTTCCTTCTCCCATTATATTCCTCTCTCACCTCTTAATTTTATTATTTGGATACCATCCCTTCCTATTCAACTGATCCTGTGCCTTCTGTCTATGCATACATGTACACATATATACACACACTCACATATGTATTTATACACACATACACTCTCCTATACATATATGTATGTATATATACATATATATTCCCTTCAGCTATGCTCATACTGAGAAAAGTCTCCTTTTTGTCCCCAAAAAATGTTCTATGGTCTGATTATGCTTCCTTTTCTTGCTCATCTTGCCAGCCAATTACTTGACTTTTGAGCTCTTTGCCGTGGTAGAACTCTGCTTCCAGAGTGGAAAGAGCTGTGGCCCAAATTGCTGGTTTTTTTTTTTCAGTTGTCAGAGGTGTGAGGAGGGCGCCCTCTCTGCAGCCACCACAACCTCTGGTATACTGACCACACACCCCAGGATCAGCACCCAAGACTGTGACCCAGATCCAAGCAGGTCAAAGCAAGATTACCCTCTGAATGGTTGCTTGATTCCCCTATGATCTACAGGCCAGGAGATTGGGAGGCAGCCACGTGGTAGCAGTTGCAGTCGCTGTGCCTCCTCTACCTCTTGCTCTAGGGGACAGGGGCCAGACTGAGCTCTTCTATCACCTGGTGCCAACAGAGGTCCCTACTAACATTTTACTTTCTTTTTGGTGTTTATGGGATGAGACATCTGGACACCACCACAGCTGCCAGTGATTCACTCTCCTGAAGTCTGCTCTAGCCTGTCTGGGCCGCTGATCAGGGCCCAGGCGGCTTACTGGGGACTATGCTTTTCTCCCAGTTTGGTGCAATAGACTCTTCCTGTCAACCTGCCAGGCGCGATTCATTTCTCTCTATCACTTTGTGGGTTCTGCAGCTCTAAAATTTGTTTTGAGTAATATTTTACAGGTATTGGAGGTGGTTGGTTCAGGAGCTTAAGCAAGATCCTGCTTTTACTCCGCCCTATGGACTCTGCCAAGAATTTACACTTCTTTACCTTAAAGTAACTGACATGAAGGGGCAGAGAGGTGGCACAGTGGATAGAGCATTGGTATTGGAGCCAGGAAGACCTGAGTTCAAATGTGGCCTCAGACACTTACTAGTTGTATGAGCAAGTCATGTAACCCTGTTTGCTTCAATGTAAAATGAGCTGGAGAAGGAAATGGCAAACTGCTCTAGTATCTTTGCCGAGAAAACCCCATATGGGGTCGTGAAGAGTCAGACATGACTGAAATGACTGAACAGTAACAAAACTGGCATGTGGCAGTGCAGCATTTTCAGGTTCTGGAAACTTTGGGATTCTGGAAACTCAATATTAGCTGTTTTTAGTGTGAAGGTTTTTGAGTTGGAGTTTGTTGAAAAGATACAGCTTTGAGAAATCTCATAGCTTTTTCATCATCACTTTCTACATGAAGCCTTTTCTGGTTCCTCCAACTGTTAGTGTCCTCCCTCCTAATTATTTATTTTTATCCTAGTATTTTAAAAATAAAGAAACATTTGCAACACTTAAAAAAAAATCAAATTCCATGAGTAGTCTTTTAAATTCCTTCTTGTTCAAAACCTCATTCAGAAGATCTACTCACATATTTTAATTTTCAAGTACATAAAAAGATTGAAAACTCTATTTCAAGAACTCTATTTCAAAAACTCTATTTCTATTGCAGACTTTTTACTTTTAAAGTGTATGTCTCAAACAGCAGCAGCAGCAGCAGCAACAACACCAAAACACTGTACATGTTCTTTGCACATGTGCTCTATATGTCCCTAGTATATAATGAGCTCTGTGAGGTTAGAATCATTTCCAGCTTTCCTTTGTATCTCTTCAACCTTCTAGAACAAAGCCCTCCGTGCCCTAAGTTCTTTATTAATGATTTGCTGAATTGAATTGATTTAAATTGCCTCCCCCATCTCCTCCTATTAAAATTCTACCCTTCACAGGCCCCCTCCTCCATGAAGCTTTCCCTGATCCTTGAAGATGGAAGGAATCCCTCTTCTTTTGAACTTGAATTCTGCTTTTTACCTATCTCTTTGTATGTAGTCCTCATGTTGTACTTTGTATTATAGTTATTTGCATGGAGACGTAGATTGCCTTTCTCTCATATCCTTTTTTAATTTTTTTGATTTTTGGAGGGTAATTGGGGTTAAGTGACTTGACCAAAGTCACACAGCTAGTAAGTGTGTCAAGCATCTGAGGTCAGATTTGAACTCAGGGCCTTCTAACTCCAGGGCCAGTGCTCTATTCACTGTGCCACCTAGCAGCCCCCTTTCAGATACTTTCACATTCTATAACCAACCAGATTTACCTCTCTGTCTCTCACATATGGCGCTCCATCTATCTCTTTTCCTTGGTTCTCTCGAGACTTGAATATACTCTCTGTTATAGCATTACCCTCCTCCTTGAAGACCCAGTTCAAAATCTGCATTCTATAGGAAGTCTTTCCTAGCCTCCCCAGTTGTTAAGGTCTTCCTTCCCTAACTTTTGTAGTTCATTTGTTTCAGTCTGGTCTGACTCTTTGTGACCCCATGTGGGGTTTTCTTGGCAAAGATGCTAAAATGGCTCGCCATGTCTTTCCCCTAACTACCATGTACTTAGGTATTTTGCCTTTATTATTTTTTCATTTATTCTATAAATGATTATACACATACTTAGGATCATAAGACTTAGAGGCTGTCTTTTCTAACCCCCTGGACTTCTCTCTTTCATTAGAATGTAAGTTCTCTGTGAGTAGGGATTATTTAATTCACTACACTTTTATCTCCAGTGCCCAGGCATATGGTAAATTCTTGATAAAAGCTTATTGATTGACTGATTAAAATTAAGAAAACCCAATAGCTGTTTAATTGAATGGGGTGTTGGTCCATCACTGTCACTTCCCAACAACCACCCTTTCTTACAGAACCCTCCCTTGTCCCAAAGAAGTATAGATAAGCAAAACTGAGCAGGTGAAAAACGGTTTGATCAGTATGGTTCCAACCCGTGGATGCATATAGGCTAAGCCTTGGCTGACCTAGAGAATGGGAATTGCTCCCTCTCTCCAGTCACTTACTTGCAGTGACATAGTAAGAGTAACATTTCCTGAGTTGCTGCCCTTCATTTCTCTTTCCTTATTAGGCAAATCAGAAAGTACCCTGATTTCAGTGGTCCAGCCTGTCTCATTGCCTTGCCTCATGAATATCAGGGCTGTTTCTTATTGGTGTTACATTGTCTTTTGTCTAAAAATGATATAAATCTGAGCCCTGAGCGGCTTTTGGGGACAGGGATTGGAGGTTGCTGCTTGTTGCACATATGAGCCTATTGTTCTGACTTGTTTTGCTGGGGACAGTAGGAGGAGATGCCCCTTTGGCATCTGTCCCCCCTCCCATGGCTGTCATTCCTCTGGGGCAGTGTCCCTTGGGAATACTTCTCTCTCCTATTTCGCTACAAAATGAATCAACACAGATGCCATGTCTGACAACGTGTGCTTTATTCATTCTGCACATAGAGTTCACTATTTCTTTGCTGAGAAGGGAAAGATTTGCTTTACCACCAATCTTCTGAAGTCAGGGCGGCTAGGTGGCGCAGTGAATAGAGCACCAGCCCTGGAGTCAGGAGGACCTGAGTTCAAATCTGGCCTCAGATACTTAACACAAAAACTAGCCATGTGACCTTGGGCAAGTCACTTAACTCCAATCACCCTCCCAAAAAAAGCCAAAATAAATAAATAAAAAAAAATCTTCTGAAGTCAAGGTTGGTAACTCAGTTGAAGAACATAGGAGTTTGAACTGAATTTAGCCATATAGTGACTGGGCCTGGAGTCAGGAAGAAGAGTCTTCTTAAGTTCAAATCTGACTCCGACACTTGCCAAGCCGTGTGATTCTGGGTGAGCCATTTAACCCTGTGTGCCCTAATTCCCCAATCTGTAAAAGGAGCCAGAGAAGGAAATGGCAGACCCTTCCAGTGTCTCTTCCAAGAAAACCACAAATGGGGCCACAAAAAGTTGGACATGATTGAAAAAACAACTAGAACAACTGCCATATAGACTATCTGTCTCAACCCTCTTCATTTAAGGATGAAGTCATTAAGGCCAAAGAGATGTTCCTTCTCCAAATCCACACAGCAACAACACCGTGAACTCTGTGAGACCAGGTGTTGTGTCTTGTTTATTTAAAAGAAAAAACCTTCCCCCCCACCCCCCATTCCCGCCCCATGATGTAGAACAGTGCCCTGTTCATCACAGGGCTTAGTAAGTGCTTACTGAATTAAATTCAGCTACCACCATGAAGAATTTTTTTACATTTCTGTTCAGCTTGATGGAGATTCAGACTCTCCATTTAAAGGTTGGAGGATTAGGACTGATCTATAGCATGAAACAGAGATGATTTCCCCTTGTATTGGCTTTTAGTCCCTTCATCGGTGTTCCAGGATAGCCCATCAAGTTGATGGGGTCTATAACAGGGATCTTTAAAAAACAAAGCAAAAACCAACCGTAATCTATAGCAACATAAAGTTTGTCACTCAGATCATCAATCAGGGCTCCTCTTCTCTAATTGGCATTTGGTGATTATAAGTAGCTGTTAGTTCATGACTCAGCCCAAGAAGATAAACCTAGCTAATGTTCCAGAATACAGTCACAGCAGATGCCCTGAGAATTTGTTCTGGTTGACTGTTTTTACATGGTGCTACAAAGCATTGCTTTAACTTTTTTCCCCCTGTGCTTTTAACCGTAGGCTCAATAGTCTATTTAAAAAAAAAAAAAAGACAGACTAATAGAATTTCAGAATTGCAAGAGACTGCGGAAATAACTTAACCCAACCTGTGTTTGAACAGATTAGACTCCCCTTTTCAACATCCAAGATAAGTGATAATTAGTGTCATTGGACCCTGTAGGGGAGAGTAGGTATAGGTAAGAGCTGAGTTTTTGGATAGCTAGAACGTAAATAGCCTAAAGGTCAAGAAACCTGATGTGGGAGAAGGATACAGAAAGGGAGACGGGAGGGCCCCAAAACAAATATTCTATGTGTCAGTTTTGTCTAGTCTTCTGATAATTCCACTTGTCACCAGAAGTATTTCTTTGGCACATGGGTCATAATTGACTTCTGTATCTGTAGCCGTGAGTTCATAAATGAAGGCGGATTACTACCTCTGAGAATTTCTATCCTTGGAAAAGGCAAGAGTACAATGCAGGATTATGAAAGCCATAGGACAGAGTCTCATAAACATGGAGAATCCTTGGCCTGAAGAATTATCATGTTAGAACTCATGACACTCCATGAACCATCTGCCCTACTTCTTCATGAGGCTGGTACTTCCTTTTTCTTCTCAACTGGCATCATATCACAACTTTATCACAGCTCACATTTTAATCAACCATCAAACATTTACTTTTTTATTCTTAAAAATTATTTCTTATTGGTAAGGCAAACCATTCAGCATCTTTGCCAAAACCCCCCAAATAAAACAGGATCATGGAGAGTCAGATATGACTGAAAAACTACTGAACCTGGGCCTTTGTTTTTAGATAGCCTCATGTTTTCCTCTGTATCCCGCCTTTTCTTACCTTTCAAAGAGTTATCACTGTATAACAAAGAATTATTTTAAATTTTTCATTTTTAATTTATTTTTAGTTTTTCAACATTTACTTCTATAGCATTTTGAGTTCTAAATTTTCTTGCCCGCCTTCCCCTTCTCCCCTCCCCAAGATGGCATGCAATCTGATATAGTCTATACATATACATTCATATTAAATATATTTCTACCTTAGTCATGTTGTAAAAAATTAGAACCAAAGAGAAAAACCATGAGAAAGAAGAACCAAAATAAAATAAAGGAACATGCTTCATTCTGCGTTCAGACTTCATTGTTCTTTCTCTGATTGTGGACAGCATTTTCTGCCATGAGTCTTTTGGAATTGTCTTAGATTCTTGCATTACTGAGAAGAGTTAAGTCTATCAAAGTTGGTCGTCCCACAACATTGCTGTTACTGTATACAATGTTCTCCTGGTTCTGTTCAATTCACTAAGTATCAGTTCATGTAAGTTTTTCCAGGTTTTTCTGAAGTCCACCTGCACATCATTTCTTATGGAACAATAGTATTCCATTATATTACAACTTTTCCAGCCATTCCCCAATTGATGGGTATCCCCTGAATTTCCAATTTTTGACCACCATAAAAAGAGCTGCTATAAATATTTTTGTACACGTGTGTCCTTTCCCCATTTTTATGATTTCTTTGGGATGTAGTCTAGAAGTGATATTTGCTGGGTCAAAGAGTATGCACAGTTTTATAGTCCTTTGGGCATAGTTCCAAATTGCTTTCCAGAATGGTTGGATCAGTTCACAACTCCTCCAGTGATGCATTAATGTTCCAATTTTCCCACATCTTCTCCAGCATTTATCTTTTTTCCTGTTTTGTCATGTTAGCCAATCTGATAAGTATGATGTGGTACCTCAGAGTTGTTTTGATTTGCATTTCTCTAAATTAATAGTGATTTAGAGCATTTTTTGTATGACTATAGATTTCTTTATCTGAAAACTGCCTGTTCACATCCCTTGACCCGTTATCAATTGGGGAATGACTTGTATTCTTATAAATTTGACTCAGTTCTCTCTATATTTTAGAAATGAGGCCTTTATCAGAGATACCAGCTGTAAAAATTGTTTCCCAGTTTTCTCCTTTCCTTCTAATCTTGGTTGCATCGACTTTAACAAAGAATTTTTAAAGAAAAAGAGGAAAATGAGAAAAAATCAGCATAACTGTTCAATACATTAAAAAAGATCTGAAAATACATGCAATGTTCCACACCTGGGAAACTTCAACCTCTGTAAAGGGTTGGGATGCGTCTCATATATCTTCTCTGGGGCTGGGCTCAACAAGCATTTATTAAGCATCTATGCTTACTTTGTTCCAGGGGTTCTGCATTCCCAAAGGGATGATTGTGCCAAGGTTCAGAGCCCAATCTTGGCTTTCAAAAGTTTTTATTTCTCTCTTCTTTCTCTACCCGTTGTTTTTCCCCCCAGCATCAGCTCCAATGTTTTAAATAAAGTGAGTGCTTCAATATTCTTTCAGACTGGCCTGGACCAGGTAGGAAATCTCCTGTCCTGCTAAGTCAAGAAGAGCCTATGGAAATGAACAGAGAAGACACGAACAACTTATTTACCCATGATGGTCATGATCCATTGGCTCCTCAGGAATGCTCTTCATCTTGCTTCCTGTAGGTGGTTTTTTTTCTCCAGCAAAGGGATAACTGTGTAGTTATGGGAGACTGCTGAGGGGGTATGACTAAATCTATGAAAAGCCTGCTATGATGCTTTTGGCCTATAGGATCACAGAATTAAAAACAGAAAAAACCTACCTTAGGGATCATCTAATTTAGGGGCAACTGGGTGGCGTAGTGAATAGAGCACCGGCCCTGGAATCAGGAGAACCTGAGTTCAAATCCGGCCGCAGATGCTTAACACTTACTAGATGTATGACCTTGGGCAAGTCACTTAACCCCAATTGCCCTGCCTTCCCCCCTCCAAAAAGCAAAAAAAAAGAGTTCATCTAATTTAGTTCTCTCATTTGACAGATGAAAAAACTGAGGTTAAGTGACTTTTCTACTGTCATACAGGTGGCAAATGGCATGCTGGTGATGGAGTCAGAAAGACCTGACTTCAAATCCTACGTCAGATACCTGTTAGCTGTGTAATTTCACAAGCCAGAACTGCCTTTTGTCTCAGTTTCCTCCTCTATAAAAACAGGAATAACAATAACACTTATTTCATAAAATTATAAAATTAATATTATATCAATATTATTACTATTATAACACTATAATATTATTACTATTACAATACTATTACTAATTAT
>JAQQSU010019334.1:0-10285 GCA_028627135.1 Pseudochirops cupreus
GAGAGAGAGAAAGTGAGAGAGAGAGAGAGAGAGAGAGAGAGAGAGAGAGAGAGAGAGAGAGAGAGAGAGAGAGAGAGAAAGAGGGAGAGAGAGGGAGAGATGGAGATTGAATATAAGCCCAACAAGAATTCCTAAGAACTAAAGAAAGAGATTTTGGAAAGAATAAAAATGATTAAAAATCAAATAAGAATTTCAGAGGGAAAACTGAATAAATAATGTAAGAAAATTCTGAAAACAGCTTGGTAAAAGAGGCACTAAAAATACTCAAGAAAATAACTCCTTAAAATTCAGAATTGGCTAAATGGTTAAAAAAAAAGCACCTCTTCATTGAAGAAAATAATTCCTTAAAAATTAGAATCAGTGACTCCTTGAGCTTTCAAGAAACAATAAAACAAAGTCAAAAGACTGAAAAAAAGAACAGAAAATGTGAAGTATCTCATAGGAGAAGTGACAAATTTGTCTTACCCAATAGGGAAGTTGGAGGGGAAGGGGCTATGAGAAGGGGATGGTGGTGATAAGAGGGAGAATAGATTAAAGGAGGCAGTTATTGGAAGCAAATTGGAAGCAAAACTGAATTTTTGAGGAGGGAAACAAGACAATAGGATGGAGGGAAATAAATACACAGCAATCATAATTATGTGAGTGGAAAAGGATAGCAAAATAGATTAGGAATTATGATTATCAGTTGATATCAGTTAGTCAAACCTTTTAGAAAGGGTTATTTACTAATGTAGTATAGTAACAATAGTTAGCACAAAACATTTCCTGTCAACACATAAAAACCCAGAGAACATGGTTTCTAGCTTAGAGAGCACATATGGCCAAAGAGCAACTCACAGATTTGGGTTGCTAGAAATCTCCACCTTGTGGGATACTCGTGAAATCCCTCTTAGTCATGGCATAACTTTTCTTTTGTCCCAATTGTTATCCTGAAGATGCATTTCCTCAGCATGTTGAATTTGTCCTTGGCTGCCACTCCCAATGTAAATACTTCACCAGTTATTCCAAGGACTATTACTCCATAGAAAATCACAAATACTCCAGCCCTCCAAGATTGACAAGGTTCTCCCCTCTAGTTAAGGTAGTGATGAGGTGTATGAGGTGATGGTGGAGAGGGGGCCATGGCTCTTCTATTTTCTACTTCCCCAAAATATTCCTTCTTAGGAGTTTGATGGGTTTTTCTCTCTCTTATCTTACACTCACCTGAATACCCAGATTCTGAACTTGCTTGCTATTTTATGAATTACCCATAGGGCATGATCAAATTTCTCCAGTTGACTACATTTTCTGTGCAATATCACCCTAGTACCTTTGATTTCTTTCAAAGGTATTTAAAATAATTAAGAACGTGCCACACTTGGTCTACAGCCTATGATTGATTGATTTAATAGGGGCATATTCTCACCTTGTTAAGATATTAGGAATTAGTATCTTGGCACTTATTTAAGTAATTTGATTGATTGACTAAATAGATGCTTACCCTTACGCTATTATACCATATAGTCACATGCTTTATGTGCTACATGTACAATTTTAGAAAGTGAGATTTTATTACATAAATGATAATTAGAAGTGTTCACTGAGCTGAATTCTTCAATCACTCATAGGATCATAGGAGGATGGATATAGATGGGATTTTTATTAAATTATTTAGTTTTAGTTTTCAACAATCACTTCCATAAGTTTTAAATTTTCTTCCCATCACTCTACTCCCTCCTCAAGATGGCTTGTAATCTGATATGGGTTCAACACATACATTCCTATTAAACACATATAGATGGGATATTGATGTCAAGCCATCTAGTACAACCTCGTCATTTTAAAGACAAAACAATTGAGGCAAAGAGAGAAAGTGACTTATCCAAAGTCAAGTTGGTAGTAAGGGCCAAGGTTAGGTTTGGAATTCAGGTCTTCTGACTCTAAATTTCCCCTCCATTCCACTGATTCTTTATACTGAAGTTCCATTATCTTTGCAAACAATTTACATAGTCTTTGTCATATCATTGGACTGAATTATTCAATTGATTAGTACATATTGTTAAATAAAGGCTTTGATTCTTTCTCTGCTTGGGTTTACTTTAGTTGTTCACTTGGTGATGGACTCTACCTTTCAGTCTAAGCTACAGCTGCTTATCAGTCACCTGGGAAAGCAGCAGAAGGTATGAATAGTCTACAGAAGAACCATTCAAGGGGGATTCTCAGCTGCCACTGAGCTTCCAAGTAGCTTCATATTCATATTCAAGGGATAGTGTTCAGCAAATAACTACTCTAGTAGTCAGTGAAGCTTCCCAAAGTGTTTAACTTATAATGGTGGAGTAATGGAGGGACAGGGACAATCTAGTTCAACCAAGATCATATATCTACACAATTACTGCATAGCTGTACTACTAGGAGCTATTATCACAGTGTGAAATAGCTCTTATACCTCCTCTTTCTGCAAAAGCAACTTTCACTTAATTCCAAATATTTTACACAATTCTATATTTATGGACATTTTGAATTTCTGTGGGGGATAAAATTATTGCAAAAAATACTGACCTTCTCTCTCCTTCCAAGTTTGCATCTACAACCCCTCTCCCCATGAATTTCTAACAGAAAGAATACTCTGGGCATGCTTCCTATGAATGATATACAGATTAATTTTTGTAACTCTTTTCTAAAATATAGTTAGTACTTGCTTCATGGGTTTTGTCTGGATAGAATAATTAAATATGGTTTTTGCCACACATAGAACTGCTTTAATTATAATCATTCTCTTCTTGCTGATGGAAGAAAAGAGATAACTTTGTTTGTGAGCATGACCTATAGTAATGAGGACAAAATCCTAAAAAAATTTAAGCACCCAAGGAGGGATTGATTCTATAGAGTTCATTTAAGATTGAGACATTTCAGATGAGAAGAATGACAGCCATGTCCATTTCTGTGGAGTATTAAGGGTGCACAAAGTGCTTTCCTTACAAGAACTCAGTCTAGGAGAGAGGCTGGGGAGACAAATTCAGACTGTGTCTCTGGAAAGATCCTTGGGGGTTTCCATTTGGGCAGATACTGCAAGAAAAAAACATAGCACATGACATTCATGGCTTACTGCAGCAACAGGAGATTTCCCTGCCATTTTCATTGCTTTCAGCCTGTAAGAAAACAGTTTTTTTCCCCTGATTCTTAGTGGCTCATCTGTGAAGTAGAAGCTCTTTAAGCAGGTTTGCCCTGGAAATAGAAATGCCCTGTATTTTAAGATGAAGGCCATCAGTAACCAAAGCTATAGCTAGTAGTGACTGCTTCTGAGGCAAATTCAGTTAGGCATGGGAGGAGGTGAGATGAAACGGTTATAAGCTTAGTTGCAGCTGCCATGAGAAAGGGGGTGACCTATCCCTTAGAGAGTCTAACCCTTGTACCTCTGTAGATTTGGGTAGGGGGAAGTAAACCGCAGAAGAGGGGATCACAGCATTCAGACCCCAAGGATGGAGGCCCGTTAGAGATTGTACCATGCAAGGTATTGGATAGGGACAACAATCCCAGCAGGGAGGAAGTGCTCCCACTCCTATCCCTATGGGGGAAAGCATCTCCTGGATCATGACAAACTGGGACAAAGCCTCATTCACCCCATGATGGTGCTAACATCTGTAATTATAAGAAATTCATCATAAGAGCTATGTCCACATGTCTCTTGGTGATAGGGAATGTTGAGTGTCATCCTCCTTAATTCAGGGATATATAAATGTTATTTGCCCTAAAGAAATACATTTAGCTAGTGGCAATGCTTGAAAGATAACCCAGTGAATCCCAATTCTGAATGTGAACTATCTTTTAGATCTTAGGTATTTAGAAAAAAATGGCATTCTTTAAAAAGTTTCTTAGTCATTACCATCTAATTAACATTACTGTTTTACTTGCATTCATTCTATCATTGTTACCATTACTGAACTACTTTTTTTTTTCACTATTTAATTGGTCTTAATATGAAATGAACTTCCAACTAAAAAATGCTTATTTTTCTATGAACCTTGAAAGAATGGTGCCTTTTCACTTATTAATAACTATTCCTACCAAATTTCAGAAAGATGGAATAAAGAGTATGTGTGTTGGGGGGAGCTGAGCTGAGTAATAGGTTATGAGCAATAGTAAGCCTTGGGAAGACTCTCTTTCTGGTATTCTGGATGCTCTACCAAAAGAAAAATTGTTACATCTGTCCCCAAAAAGATTTCCACCAACCAGAACTAGGCAGAATCTGATCTCACAAACTTTCAAAAAATTTACTCCATTTTGTCATAAGCGATGTGGGGAGTATTGCAACCAAGTCACATCACTATCCCCATGCATTACAGCTATTATTACTCCTTCATTTTCTGTTTCAATGAACTTCCCAAATGTACCTAAGTTGCTCAAGTTGCTAGGCAGCTAGGTGGCACAATGGATAGAATGCCAGACTTGGAGTCAAGAAGGCCTGAGATTGACTCCTGGCCCAGACCCTGACTATCTATGTAAACCCTTGGCGAGTCACAAAATAACTCTGTGCTTCATCTCCTCTTTTGTAAAATGAGGGTAATCATAGCACCTACCTCTTAGGGTTATTGTGGGGATCCAATGAGATAATATTTATGTGGTGTTTTGAAAACCTTAAAGTATGGCATGAAGCTAGCAATTATGAAAGTTCTGAGCCCCATTCATTCTCATGTTCAGGTCACTCCATCTTTCCTCATGCTAAGCTTTTTTCCATGCCTCCAAGCTCCAACACAGGCTTGCCATGCACTTCAAAGAACCCTCCAGCCACCAGCTCCCCTTCCATTCTGCAGTGCCCATAATGTTCAGGCCACTTTCCCAAAATGACCAACAAACATATCCCAGCTCAGACCATTTGCTAATGTTTCTACATATACCCTGCAGATCTTCAAAGACCTCTTTGGCCCAGTAGCTGCTCTTGCTGCTGTGGAGGTGTGTGTGTGTGTGTGTGTGTGTGTGTGTGTGTGTGTGTGTGTGTGTGTTTTAAAAATTGATTTATTTATTTACTTTTAGTTTACAAGATTCAGTTCCACAGTCTCTTGAGTTTCAAATTTTCTCCCCTTCCTCTTCCCCCCCCCCCCCCCATGGCGGCATACAATCAAGTATAGGATCTGCAAATACTTTCACATTGGACATTAGTCTGGTTGTATAGAAGGGTTGTAACCAATGGAGTGAACAATGGGAAAAAAGAAAGAAAACCAAACATGGAAAAGACGCTAGCATGTAGATTGTTTCAGTCTCCATGTAAACTCTGTTCTTTCTAGATCTCTCTCTGAATGTAGATATCTCCTTTCATCCTGAGACTTGTAGAGTTGTCCTATACCTGTGCATTGCTGAGAAGAGTCCAGTTTTTCAAAGTTGGCTGTCACACATACGATGTGTCTGTGATTGTGTACAAATTTTTTCTGGTTCTGCTCTTCTCACTTAGCATCAGTTTGTATAAGCCTCTCCAGGTGAATATGAAGACTGTCTCCTCCCCATTTCTTACAGCACAATAGGATTCCATTATATTCATATACCACAACTTGTTTAGCCATTCCCCAATTGATGGGCATCCCCTTAATTTCCAGTTTTTTTGCCCACCACAAAGAGAGCTGCAATAGAAGTAGGAGGTACTCCTACTTCCATATTGTCCTCTTAGATCCTATAGCATCTCAGACTTCAGAAAGTTATCGTGGAATGGATTCATGCATTGGCTCAGAGGTTGAACTAGGTCCTATTAAGCTTTAGTGAAATGTCACATGTGAATGGATTGTAACAATGGAAGGATATCCTTATTGAAAAGATCAGATAAGACAGAACAATCAGAAAATCATTTCACTTGAAAATCATTTCACTGCTGACATAATTGAACTGATGACTGTAAATCAAAAGAAGGCAGATTTGGGTTCAAAATTTAAAAGACTTGGCTAACAATTAGAGCCACACCACAATGGAACAGATTATTTTGCAAAAACAGAATTCACAGTCACTGAAAATATTCAAGAAGAAACATTTGAAATTGTAGGAGATCCAAAAGAATCAAGACAATTAATGGACAGGCATTTGTTAAGCTTGTGCTAGTGTATGCCAATTTTCAGGTCAGGATGCAGGGAGAACCAATACAAAAAATCCAAAGAGTCCTTTGTTTTTAAGGTGATTAGTTTATTAGAGGAAGAAAAAGACAAAAAAAAGTTAATACAAGATAATTTGGTTTTGGGGGAGGTGCTAGCTGCTGGACAGAGGAGAAAAAAAAGTCTTGATGTAGCAGGTGGTATTTGAGTAGAATTTTGCTAGAGGCCAAGGATTCTAAGAGACAAAAACACACAGACAAAGTACATTTTAGCTATGGGAGACAGGCTATATAAAACCATAGAGATAGGAAATGGAATGACATGAGCTAGGGATATCAAGTAAGCAGGACATTGGACTATATTGGACACAAAAGGGGTGTACTATATCTGGAAATGTAAACTGGAGTCAAATGTTGAAGGGCCTAAGTGGCAGGGAAATCTAAGACACCAGGTTTGATACTAAGAATACCTAGCCTCCCTCAGTGTCCTCAAATCATCTGTGGTTTGCACGAAATTTATATAATAGATCATATGAGTGTTTACTACAATATATTATATGTTAAATGGGGAGATTTTATACATGTACACAAAGAGATAGATTAGCTATATTAGGGTAGTGCAGGAGATTGAATTACTGAGTAATTTTTAAGAAACCGGAGCATGAGAGGAGTGCTATGCAGCTGGAGAACCTGAAAGATGAATTCAATTTCTCTAAAAGGAGATAAAGTATAATCTGAAAACTATAGACCAGTGACATTGAGGCCAATTCCGAGTAAAAATTTGAAACAGACAATTTTTGTTTGGTTTGTGAATATAGAGAAGGAAGTTGTGAAAACGATTAGTCAGTATGGATTCATTTAGAACCAGACTAAAATAATTTCCTTTTTTTGTTGTTAAGAATTAATTCCATGAATGAACAAAATGCCATAGAGTAAAACTAGATTTCAAAATTGAGATTTCATTTTTATAAATTCTCCCACAAGCCTCCTTTAGAGAAAGTATTGAGACTGTGATAGTATAATTAGGTAGATTCAGGACTGTTTGTCCAAAAACCCAAAGGATTCTAATAAACACAGTTTGAAAAATCCATGGCTAGTAATTCATGGAGGTGGGGGAGGAGCCCCAGGAATTTCAGTTTCAAATGTGTCAATAATGTGAAAGTTCAGTCAAAAGGGTTAATGGGTTGCTAGGCACTATTATCTGAGTCATAGTATGTGGAATAGGGAGTCTGGACGTAAGTTATAGATCATATCTATAATAGTGCATTTCAGTTTGGGTGCATCATACTCTAGGAAGAACTTTGAGAAGTTAGACCCACCTAGAAGACTGTGATTGGATGATGATGGGACTTGAAATCATTCTATATGAGGACAGTGTTTAGAAAGTGGGGATCTTAATATGAAAAAGATGCATTCTAGAGGGGATAATATTGGACGGTTTGGAGGACAAGGCATTAAATCAGCCCTTCAAACAAAGGGGAGAGGCAATTGAAGATGAGTTGAGAAGGTACTGAGAATCAAAAACTGACTATTCTGCTTGGCAATGAGATTTCTCACGATCAGCTTATCCTAGACAGAGCATGGCATTTTTGAAGTCAAGATAAGCAAAGCTACTGATGGAAAATGGAAAACATAAATAGGAATCTGGAGCACAAAGAGGACCTGAAGGCTGAGGAGTTATAGGTGGGTTGCTCCTTATGCCGATATTCATTAAATATTAAAATATTCATTTTCCTTTATAGGTGATTCACAACATTTCAAGTAACTCCATTTTCCATTAGGGGTGTATGGGGTATTCAGGGAAGACTAGTATATCTGGTGTGAGTACTTGCTGAGATTTTCCAGGGCTCCTCATCCACCTTTGGTGTCCACCTTTCATCCAATTCTCATCTGTGGCCCCAAGAACTTTTAGCATGACAGTCATCATTCCCAGATAAAACCACCTCAGCACATGGGCTAAACCAGACTTAGGGTAACTGACAGGTCTCAAACTTGTCAGCAAGTTAGGAGGATATCTGCCCCAAATGTGAAGACTTCCCCCAACAGAATGGGTAGCTGAGAACAGTTTGTTCCAGTGGCCATAAAGATGGCTAAAGCAGGCATCATGGAGTACTTAGAGCTTGTTATTGTTTGTCCTATGTTCCTGAAAAGAACCATGACATCAGGAAGGTGATGTCATGACTTGCAAGTGAATTGGATTTAAGTAAGGGAGGGCTGTGCAAAGTCACTAGACTCACTTTCTCCTCTGGAGCCATGTGGGTCCAGTGGCAAGATAAGGATTAGGATGACTTACACTTTGGTCAGACATTGAAGAAACCAATGTCATCCACTGCAACCTGGGCCATTGCCAGTTTTCTTGACTTTTGTTTTGCCACTGGACTTTGTTGACTCTGGAAGAGAAAGTGAGGCTGCTGACTTTGTGCAACTCTGCCTCATTTAAATCCAATTCATGTGCAAGTCAAGATATTACACTGTGATGTCATTGGTCCTCTTTGAAATGAAGGATGAAC
Organism: Pseudochirops cupreus; assembly: GCA_028627135.1. NCBI lineage: Eukaryota > Metazoa > Chordata > Mammalia > Diprotodontia > Pseudocheiridae > Pseudochirops > Pseudochirops cupreus. Next base: position 8,560 of record JAQQSU010019334.1, read on the forward strand.
AATTTTCCATCAATAGCTCTGCTTGGCTTGGACTCCACTGAATACCATGCTCCCTTGCTTTTCAGTTTCCTTTTATCTATTGTCTTCCCTCATTATATTATAAGCTCCTTGAGGACAGAGACTGCCTCTTTTTCTTGTTTGTATCACCAGGACTTAGCACAGTGCATGGCACATAGTAAGCATGTAATAAATATTACTTGAAAATAATTTAATGTTTTCCCATAAAGGGAGCTTTAATTACCACTTTTGATACTAAGGGGCACAAAACACATAGTAAGTCAATCTGAAGGTAAATTCATTTTTTTTAAGGAGAGACGACCCCCCCCCCCTCCAAGTCACAAGTTTCAGGGAGGGGATGGGGGGAGAGGCAGAGTCCACAAGGATATTTCAAGGCTCATGAGGAGAAGGCCTTGGGAGTAAGTGGAAGAAATGCTTCATTTGGATGTTTAGTGGTTTAATGACAGTCTTGGTAAATAAGTGGTAGTCAATTGTTTTACTGCTTTTAAATGAGTCCTGAGAGTTATTAGAACCCTCTAAATCTGTTGTTCTTGGGGCAAAAACCATGATCAAAAATGACTTTGCCCATAGAGCCTCCATAGAGTCTATACCCACTATGATAGAGAACTTCCTTAATTTCTTCTTCTTGTGTTATATGGGTGTCAGTGCACCAGTCAAAATATCCATCTACTATTTTTGTACTTGTTCCATAATTGCCTGGACTCTTTTTCCCAATTATACATTTTCTGGATATTATTCCTTATTCCATTTATTTGATGGAAAAACTCATCATCAGAAGGTTGGCCTCTAGGTTATATTGCCGTTGGCCATGGCAATTCATAAGACAACGAAAAAAAGGAAAATTGTCTTTAGTCTTATGTGTATGTCTTCTTATTTCTGTCAATTGTAGAGTAGAAGAGAAAGAGGTAGAAGAAAGTAAGAATCATGTTGTTTTTAGACTACCGAAACAAGCCAAGAAATTAAATAAATAGTCATATTATCATAGAATCATAGATTTAGAACTGGAAGGAATCTTAAAGGCCATTTAGACCACCCCCTCATTTTATATGTAAGAGGAGTATCACATATCCCTTAATCCTAATTAATAAAACTAACAAGATATTCTACAGACTAATACCTTTTTAGGTGAAAATGATTCTGATTGAATTATACAATAAATAAAAGGTGGAAACTATTGTGCATATTTAGACATAGAGTCCTCTATTGAATCAAGCAATCAAAGATATAATCTGGGTATGAGCTGAATGAAAGTAGATGAGCCTCCCAAGAAATGTCTTGTGGTTGGTTGAAGACAGTCAGTCACATTTCCTGTGAGACTTGGATAAAACAACAAGCCATTTCAGAATTCAGCCATCCTAATAACACTCCAGCCTAGTAGAGGGGCAGTGTAAACCAAGTTCCTGAGAGGTTATTGTTTAACTTCTTCCTTACCTCTTTGAAAAGAAGATGATGTAATAAACTCAAAAGTTCTTTCTGGACTTAGTCATCAGCACCAGTTTTCTTGGAAATGCACTTGCTGATAGCAATTTTTTTTTTTTTAGGTATCACATTCATTTTATTTTATTTTTTTTAATAATAAATTTATTTTATTAAATTTTTTTTTGAGTTACATATTTTCTCCCCGTCTTTCCCCCGCCCACCACCCCAAAACAGCCATCCCAGTGTTTTCCCCCTCCCCCACTCTATTCTCTCCTATGTCACTTTTTGG
>JAQQSU010019335.1:0-10285 GCA_028627135.1 Pseudochirops cupreus
TCTTATAGCACAATAGTATTCCATTACATTCATATACCATAACTTGTTCAGCCATTCCCCAATTGATGGGCATCCCCTATATTTCCAGTTTTTTGCAACCACAAAGAGAGCTGTAATAAATATTTTTGTACATATGGGACCTTTTTAAGTGGGAACTTTGAAATAAAAATAAAAGAAATCAGAGAAACTTAGAAAACTACATTTATTTGTGCAATTAGAGGCTATATGAAGGTGTTTTGCTAACATTCTAATGCAGAAAAAGAAACTGTCCCTTCACAAACCTAATATATTCAAAGGATACTGAAGGAATTAAACAAGAAAAACAGAAGATACAACAGGAGGAAAGAGGTTTGCTTCAGTTCCTAGGGAGAAAAAGGAAAAGGAACTAGAGTAGAAAGGTCAAAGAAGTAGGTAGAATTTGCTATTGCTCATAAATGAGGTGATATGAAGATGATATAAACATGGAGAAAAGGGTGGGGCGTGGACATCAGATGAATCTAACTCATCAGAAACAGACAAAGAAAGGTTGACAACACATTTACACATAAATGCAAACAGTTTGGTGTAGAAATACATCAAACTAAACAGGAAAATAAGTGGAGACAGGGTGAGGAGATGTTGCAAAAGGATCTAATCAGAAAAGGCATAATCACAAAAAAATAAACAAGTAACACCTTCCTGATCCTCAAGACAGAATTAAAAATGACTAAAGAAAAGAAATTAATGAGAATTTGGCCTGAGGGGAAAACTATTAATTAGAGAATTACTGGACAAATTGTGGTATATAAAAGTAAAGAGATATTATTTTGCCTTAAAAAATAATCAGAGTAGGGGCAGCTAAGTGGCACAGTGAATAGAGCACCAGCCCTGGAGTCAGGAGGACCTGAGTTCAAATCCAACCTCAGACACTTAACACTTACTAGCCGTGTGACCTTGGGCAATTCACTTAATTCCAATTGCCCTGCCAAAAAAAAAGGAAGGAAGGAACAAGGAAGGAAGGAAGAGAGATATCAGAGAATACTGGAAAATGTGAATGTGTGCATAACGAAGTGAGTAAAACATTTATAGAAGGACAAAAATATTAAGAACACCTTAAGAACAAACTTAAGAACTCTGGTCAAAAAGATAACTAACCATTTCCCCAGAGGAACTATGATAAAGCATCCCACTCACCTTCTAATAGAGAGGTGATAGATTCAATGTGCAGAAAGAGACATACTTCTTTCAATGTGGTCACTGTGGATGTATTTTGCTTGACAATGCAATTTGTTACAAGTTCTTGCAACACCATGCACAAGCAACTTCCCAAAAGAATGCTACTGTGAACAGCTTTTAAGGTTCTAATTATGTAGTATAGTGAACACTCCATTTATTCCATTACAAATCAAGGCAAACATTCACAACAAATCACAATATAATATTTACAACACTACATCTTATCACAGAAAATCACAATATAGTGTTCACAACAGCTTAACATTAGAATGGCCACATAGTTTTCACCAAAGTGGCCACAGTTTTTAGAACAAAGAACAAAAGAATAATCATCTGGTTTCCCTGATGGGGAAACCCTCCTTACTTAATCATTCAATCAATTCACAATACAATCAATCTTCCACTCATGAGGCAATTATAGATTAACTTAATCAGTCACTTATCTAGCAATCAGTCATTAAATACAATCATTAGAAAATTACACAAACCCTCCACCCCTTGGTGTCTAGTAAACTTCAATTTCATCACATGTTCAATATCCAAGGAGAGGTCTTTTCTTCATCTTGACTCAGGGTGGTCTCTCAGATTCCCTGGAATCCCTTCCATGGTCCCAGCTCCTACCTGAATCCACCAAACAGTCACCTGAATTCAGAGACAGACAGCTCCCACGTTCTTGTCCAGTCCTCTGGGCATTTCTTGCTACACACTGAAGTTCACAGGGTCCAGCACATCTCAAAGCCTTGACCACTTCTGTTACCAGGAAATCAAGGATCAACCAAGCCACAAACAAATCTTATCCTGGTCATGCTTCTTCAGTCCTCCAGCAGCTCAGCTGGCCCTAGGACCCAGAAGGAATCTTGGCCTTCCAGGTGGCCTTCCAGGCAACTTCAGCCTTCACCAGATTCTGGTCTCATAGAAAACTCCAACTCGGTTCTCAGTCCAGCAGCCCAGCTTCCAAATGCTGTGAAAATTCTGCTTCCTCTACCAGGAGCCACCAGGAAGAAAATTCTTGATTCTGTCTGTTCTCTGGAGCTCTTCTTAAATACACACACACACACACACACACACACACACACACACACACACACACACACACACACACACACACATTGGCTTCCTGTCTCAGCCAACCCCTTCCTGTTATGTCAGCAACAGCAAAAGATCACATCTTGCTTGTGAACTAAGCGCTAAGTACCTCCTAAATTAATTACCTTTACAATTCTCTCTCTCTCTCTCTCTCTCTCTCTCTCTCTCTCTCTCTCTCTCTCTCTCTCTCTCTGAAACAGCAGCCATGGGGAGGAAAAAGCAATAGCAATATTAATAGCATTTTTAAAAACCTGTTTAAATATTTTTTAAATACACTGAAGTGAACATAAAGAAGTTCAAAAGAAAGTACAGATAACTGACAGTTTTGAAAGTGAAATATGAAACATATTACATACTTTTTTTTAAAAAGGCAAAATGTATGAAATAGAGAATTATGGTTGCATATGCAGCCCTCTTTTTGTGTTCCACAGTGTATATGGAATAAAAATAAAATTTAAATTCTAAGAAAAAAATTTTAAACTAAAATATTATATGCTATATGAATGTCATTTACTATTATTACGTAGGGTATGAGTTGGAGAACACTCATATGTAGTCTTTAATTGTAAAACAAATAATAGGAGAGACAATTCTTGAATATTTTGTAGGAAAATTTCCTAACATTTTGCACATGAGTAGAACAAACATCCTTCTAGGAAGCATTATGCATTTTTTACCCTGAGCAACTCTAAGAGTAGACCACATCAAAAATATCTTCTATTTCCAGGTTTCAAAGGCAATACCAGTTATATTCATTGACTCCAAGGTTCTTGCTAGGGCAAAATCATGTTGAGGTCAACAAAATAAAATACTTAGAAACTCTTTAATATTGCCTAACCCTGAACTTTGCTATCTTCAGAGATCAAACATGCAGATTTTAGCCAGGAGATGACTGCTAAATTAATGAAGAAAGCAGCAACTGCCTTTATTAGAATCAACAATCAATATGAACAAGACCTATTGAAGAGAGCCATACAAAGTCACGGGAGGAAAAAGTTGGACCTGGAAACATGTCAGCTATTCCAAAGGGAGATTGAAACCTAACTCCTCATCCTCATGAGGCACTTAACATATTCCAAGAGTTAATGTATCCCTCCAGTGAGGAGGACCTCCTCACTTAAGCAATTCTATGGAACAGTAGATTGTCACGAGGAACTACTTAAATTCTCGTCAAGGTTTGAAGTGCCTAATAAAGCTCAATATCAATACTCAGGGAAAGGGTAGTAGAGTTGAGCTGACAGTTCTTGGCTCATTATGTTTCTGAAATGGCCTGATGTGTCTTTTCATTTTATGCATTACGCAGTCAACCAACATATCTGCTTCTATTCAGATGACTGGGCTTTTGTCATAAAGTGATACTTATATGAGGAAATATGTATACCTCAATAGTCAACACAGCAGCAGAAGCAGCAAGCATTTACTAAGCACTTAATTAAATATCTACTGTGTATCAGACTCTGTACCATGTGCTAGGGATACAAAAACAAAAATGAGAAGTGTGTGCCCTTGAGGAGCTTATGTTCTACTGGGAAAAATAAAATAAAAACATTGTACCAAGGGGAAAAAAATGGCCTGGAGCATGACACAATAACTTTTCTTTGGCACAGCAATTTCTCAGTGAAACAATTCCCTCTACTGAAGCAATATTCAGCAACTTAAAATCTTGGACACTATATGTACAATTATTATACTAAATATAGATTATTTTAAAACTAAATTTTTATAAAATAAATACAATTTACATATTGTAAATTACAGTTCTTTTGGGGGAGAAGGGTGGGACACTAGCAATTGGATAGATCAGGAGAGTACCTGAGTGAGAAGTGACACCTGAGTTGAGCTTTGAAGGAAATATTCTAAGAGTCAGAAGTAAGAACATATATTCTAGACATGGAAGATAGCCTATACAAAGCCACAGATATAAAAGATGGAATATTGTATATGAAAAACAGCAAGAAATCCAGCTTAGCTAAACCAAAGACTGAATGAGAGATCATATATACAAGATGTCCCAAAAGTCTTACTATATTTTAGGTTATTAAAGTTTAAAACCACACTAAGACTCTTTGGAATACCCTGTGTAATAAAACTGGAACACTAGACTGGATCTATATTGTTAAAGACCTTGAAGGCCAAAGAGAAGAGTTTTTACTTTATCCTAAAAGGCAGTGGGGAACCACTGATGTTTTTGGAGTAGGAAAGTGATAAAAGTATTTTAGGAATGTGGCTTTTGGAGTTGGAGCATGGATTGGAGTGAGGAGAGATTTGAGTCAGTGAGATTGATTATGACCCTATTGAAATAGTCCTATTGATAGTCATATCTATCTATACTTTAGGATGATCACTTTGATAGCTGAACTGGAGTGGACTGAAGGAAGGCCTAGAGTGGGGAAAGACTTCAGGCATCAATACCAACCAGCTGGCTATTCCAGTACTTCAGGTATGAAAATGATGGCAGTCTGCACCATGACCATGGCAGCATCAGAGGAGGGAGTATATAAGAGACATACTGCAAAGGTGAAATTGACAGGACTTGGCAGCAGAATGGATAAGGGAGGTGAGAGAGAGTAGTGAGTCAAGGATGTTATCTAGGTTGTGAGCATGGTTAAGTAGGAGTATGGTAACCCTCCATAGAAATAGGAACACTAAGAAAAGGGGAGGTTTTGGGGGAATGTAACACTAACATGATACTCATAACAGCTGCTATGAATATGTATATGTATTTCCAGGGTAGATTCACAAAATATAATGAACTCTCTTCCTCAAAGGCAAAACCAAAATATTTATTTGGATCATCATTAGGATACCAGGAGGTAAGATTTAGCAAGGTACTCATCACCAATACAGGAAGCACCAACATCTTAAGCATTCTTTCTGTTATGCCTCCCCACAAACAAATTCCCCTAGGCAAATTCCTCCCTCCTCACACTCACTCTCACTTCTCTCTCTCTGCTCTTGCTTTCTCTCCCCAACATTCTATTTCAGTTATTCTGTTGGGCAAGCTTCTCCCACTCTTTTTCCATTGGTTAAGTTCCTCCCACAATAGGCTCCATGTGACTCAGGCTCCATATGACTCAGGCAATATCACAACCGTGAACTGGTCCAGAGCTTAAAGCAGGTCATGTAGGCCTATTAAAGGATTGGGAAGATCTTCCTATTTCATTAACATTACAGGGGAAAGAACAAGAATGATGTACATAAGTGTCCACACCCATGGACCACATCATCAATGCAGGGAACTCATAGTGAGAAATTCCCCTCAAGTGATGGAAGGAGTTACCTCGAGCATGTCCAGGGTCACATAGCCAATATGGGTCAGAAGTAAGACTTCTGTCTCTGTGGCTAGCTCTCCATCTACCGTGTTTACCTCAGTGTGGATACACCATTTACCAACAGCCTTTCTATGCCTTAGGAGACATATATGGTGAACTGAAGTGACCAGAAAAAAAGAAAAGAAAAACCTTTGGCCATTAACTCATTCTGATGATGACATGCATATATACATATACTGATATGCATGTATGCAATTGACATGTTTAAATGTATGTACATAATGTAACATGTTTCCAAAGAACCATACATGTATATACACAAATAATCAAAAATGAAATCTTCCCCTTGAAGAAAGCCATTTATGGAAAATGATGGCATCAGAATTTAAACCTAAGTTCTTTTTCAGTTTATTTTGGCTTCAGCTTACTTTTTCTCTTAACAGATAAAATCAATGACTGCTTTTTGTCCTGAATCAATATTGTTCAAAGAAAGAAAGATGTGTGCTCATTATTGAATGCAAGTCTTAGGCTATTAAAGATAGAGACAGGTGATGTAGTAGAAAATATAGGGGCCAAAAGACCTCAGGACTGGCCCCAGATCCATCCCTAATTAGTTGTGTGACTTCAGGCAAGTCAATCAATTTCCTTAATTTTTTGTTTTCTCAGATGCAAAATAAACAAATAACAAATGTTTACTGAGTGCTTGCTATTTATTGATCACTGTGTCAAGTCCTACAGGAGAAACAATGGAGAAAGAACTAGAAATATTTAACCTAGAAAAATGAATGTCTGGGCAGCTAGGTGGTGCAGTGAATAGATAACTGGACCTGGAGTCAGGAGGACCTGAGTTCAAATCCAGCCTCAGACATTTGACACACTTACTAGCCATGTGACTTTGAGTAAGTCACTTAACCTTAATTGCCCTCCAAAAAGCAAAGAACAAAAACAAAAAGGAAAAATGAATGGTTACGGGGGTGGGCACAAGAATTGAAATGAGATGAATTGTCAAGGGCAAAATATCTAATAACTTGGATTACAGAAGTAATTTTAAAGTTAGTTAACTGTGTGATCTTAAAAAAGTCTCTTCAGTTTTCTGAACTTAAACTTTCTCTTCTATAAAATAAAGAAGGTTCATCTGGATCCAGAGTTCCTAACATCTTTGTGTCATGGACACCTCTAGGAATCTGGTGAAGCCTATGGACCCCTTCTCAGAATAATGTGTTTTAATGTGTTAAATAAGATACAAAAGGAGACTAAATATATTAGAAAAAAGTGGGGTTTTTTTCCCCATCCAAGTTCACAGATCTGAATTCTATCTATGAACTTCTTGGGGTCCATAGATCCCCTGCTCTCGGTGGCTTTCTTCCTCTCCCCTCCCCCAATCTATAACACTCCTTATTCTAAAGTTCTTCCCAGCTCTGACATGATATATATTCTATGTTCTAAAGGTCCCTTCTAGTTCTGATATTAGGTGTTCTAAGATCCCTCTCACTTTGGGCATTCTATGACATCTGTTCAAAAACTTCATTTAATTGTATTGTTTAATATAATCCAATTATGAACAATTAGGAGTTCTATACTTGAGAGTTATGTAAAAGAACACAGTACCTGAGCTCTCAGCTTGTTGATTTTCTAGCAGTGCTAAAACACAGTCAATGTGTTGTAGAGAGGATGCTGCATCTGGAGTAAGAAGGCTAGGTACGGTTTGAGTCCTTTCTCTGCTAAATACCTACCAGCTGTTGTGACAGTGTCAAATACTCACTAGCCATATCACCTTCTTACTTTACCCCTTAGGGTGTCAATTTCCTTATGAGTAAAATGAACAAATTGGAAGTGAGGAAAGCAGACAGAGAGACACAGAGAGGGAGGGGGAGACAGAGGGAGAAAGAGGAAGATAGAGAAAGGGAGAGGGAGAGAGAGAGGGGGATACAGAGGGAAAGAGAGAGACAGAGACAGATTACAGGTATCCTTCCACAACACAACTTTCCCCATCGCAGTTTTGATATATTGCAGATCAGCATAAGAAATAAAATAGGAATTTTGAGGGAGTTTTCCAGAAGCTGCAGATGACACATAAAGACCAGAAGATGACACAGAGCCTATGACCAACTACTTAACCCAAGTTTTACAGTAAGGTACTGTAAACACCCCATAAAAGAAAAATTCAGACTTCTTCTCTGGTACAGAGGGAGGGCCAAAACATGATTTTCCAGATCATGCCCCTAACCCCTGATAAGGTCCCTTCTGGCTCTAACCTTCTGCAATCCCACTGACTTGGGGATCATTCTCCCCCTTTATATTCCAACCCATCCCTTCCATAACAATCATTATCTCTCCAATTTATTAAAAAAAAGAAAGAGAGTTATGTGCAACAATACTGGCACATCTCTAAGGAAAAACTGTACTTATTTAAAGAGATTTATGAGATTTCTAATCCTAGATGTATGCGTAAGAGGGATGCTATGGCAGTATGAATGTCCACAGAAGCTAGGAGCTCATCCCCTTTAGTGTTTCTAGTATTTTCTGAATGCTTCTTGGAAAAGGTAAGGAGAATCCACATTAATTCGGCTGGGACTAACTAAAGACTGGGGACATTCCAAGGGCTGGGGTCAGTGAAAGAAGTTCATAGTTGCCAGAATAGTCCATGTGCGGACCACCTTAGTGGATGCTAGGGAGCTATTTAAAGGGGTGAATGGTCTACACAGCATGTGGCCCAAGTGTTATCTCACTTGAGAGTGATTAACACACATCCACGATGGGGCAGCAAGCAAAACTCCTAAAGAACAATGGGAGAGCATCACAGAGGAACAAAAAGCAAAAACAGAGAGAAGACCTGAAGCACATAACAGCTTTGGGAGAAAGAACCCATCAGCAGAGGGATGAGCTTGCTGGACTCAGCAGGAGTGAATGTGATTCAGAGTTAAGAAGCATCTGGTCTGGCACCACACCAGCAAATCAGCAAAAGGAAGAACTAGGAATATCCTGGTGGAAAAAAAGGATTGCCTCTGGGGCACAAACCAGGTGAAGTCGCCTTCTAAAACCCTTCCTTGACTTGGAGAGTTATTTTTCAAGAGATCCATTCACTTTCTAACTGGAATAAGCTGAATTTTAATTGGGTGGGGGATAACGGGCTGAAAATGATTCCTTTGCTGAATTTATCCCCTGGTTCTTTATTTTGCTCATTCTCTTCCAAAGGAAATATTTGATTTGTGGTTCATTTTTGGCCCATAATGAGGGCATCCATTATTACACATCAAGCCTAAATAGCCAAATGGAGTACCCATTGAATATGCTTGGACTTTCTGCTAATTTCAGGGATTTTTTTTACATCCTATATTACTACTAATATATTATTGCGACATCAAGGGGGCAGAGTCAAGAGGGTGGCGTAGAAACAGGAGAACTCCACAGCTCCCCCCCAATACCACCTCAAATATCTATAAAACATGACTCTAAACAAATTTTAGAGCTCCAGACTCCAGAAAAATGACAGAATAACAAAGCTCTCGCTGAAGGCAGCCTGGCAGGCCGTCATCACAGTGCACTGGAAGCAGAGCCCAGCCCCATGCAGTTTCAGTCCCAGAGCATCCAGGAGAAGCCATGGCTGTAGAGTTCAGTAGAGCAGATCATCAGCAGCTGTGGCAATTTCCAGAATCACCAACCCACAAGAGCCAACAACAAAGGGAAAAGGTAAGTGGAACTCAGCTAAATTTGGGGGAGATGGTCCAGGCAAACTGCCTGGAGAGCTAGAAGCAGTCTGAAGAGGTGGGCCACCTCCACATGGCTGCTTCAGAAGCTCCCGGCTGCAAATTGCAGGGGGACCAAGAAACCACTCAGAGGCTAAGTGCTCTTTCCTTGAGCTGCCTGGATTGGATCACAGTCTTGGGTGGTGGTCCTGAGGTGTGTTTTCAGTGAGCCAAAGCTGATGGGGGTTGCAAAAAATGGCAGCCTCCTAATAGCTCCAGCAGCTGTGAAAATCCCAGTGATTTGAGACAGAGCTCTCCCCTCTGAAAGCAGAGTTTTACTACTGAGCCCAAAAGCCAAGTAACTGACTGGCAACATAAGCAGGCAAAAGAAGCAAGGCAAGCCCAGCAATCAAACCTTAGATTCCTTTTTTGAAAACAAAAAGGACCAAAGCATGGAACAGGAGGAAGACAACAAAGTGAGAACTCCCACATCAAAAGCTTCCAAGAAAAATACAAAGTGGATAGAGACCATAGAGGAGCTTAAAAAGGATTTTAAAAACCAAATAAGAGAAGTGGAAGAAAATTGGGAAGAGAAATGAGAATGATGCAAGAAAATCATGATAAGGGGGTCAACAACCTGACTGAAGAAAATAACACCTTAAAAAACAGACTAACTCAAATGGCAAAGGAGGTCCAAAAAGCCAATGAGGAGAAGAATGCCTTAAAAAGTTGAATTTGCCAGATGGAAAAAGAATCTCAAAAGCTCACTGAAGAAAATAATTCCTTCAGAATTGGAGCAGAGCAAATGGAAGCAAATGACTTTATGAGAATTCAAGATACTATTAAACAGATCCAAACAAATGAAAAAATAGAAGGGAATGTGAAATATCTCCTTGAAAAAACCACTGACCTGGAAAATAGATCCAAGAGAGACAATTTAAAAATTATTGGACTACCTGAAAGCCATGACCAAAAAAAGAACCTAGAAATCATCTTTCAAGAAATTCTCAAGGAAAATTGCCCTCA
>JAQQSU010019336.1:0-10284 GCA_028627135.1 Pseudochirops cupreus
GGAGAAAATATGTAACTCAAAAAAAATTTAATAAAATAAATTAAAAAAAAAACAAATGCATTGGATATAGGATGGTATTTTACACCATAGAAAATGGAGATAACATATGAAGGGCTCATAATAGTCCATAAGCAACAAATATAATTCTCCTCCCTTTCAGATGAATCTCATCTTTTCTTTCGGAACCCTCCATAGTTCCCCCAAATTTATAGTATCCCTGTATGGCTTAAACTCCTCTCAGAAGAGAAATGAACTTGAGTTCACTAAAGGGAAATCTCAACATTTCACTGAGCCCCATTTTTATCCCAAAGACCCCATATAGGTCTCAAGCCTTATAATCCTACTCTCATTGCTTGCATTGCCTGTTGAGTTTGCTAGAGAGATAACACTGACTCCCTCCACTCCCTGCCTTCTGGTGAGTCCTACTTTCACCCTAGAGATCTGTGTAGGTCTCTAACCTTATGGTGCTACCGTGAGGGGTTGGATTGCCCCAGGAAAAAAATGAACTTACAGTTACTAGAGAGACAGTCATCTTCTCACCAGACCTGTAATGCCCAAACTACTCATGATGGTAGAGAAAGGCACCAGGATTATTGGAGGAGTTGTGAACTGATCCAACCGTTCTGAAGAGCATTCTTGGAACTATGCCCAAAGGGCTATAAAACTGTGCATATCCTTTGAACTAGCAATATCACTACTAGGTCTGTATCCTAAAGAGATTAGGAAAATGGATGGGCAGAGGGGAAGGGAAGGACCTATTTGTACAAAAATATTTATAGCAGCTCTTTCTGTGGTGGTAAAGAATTGGACGTTGAGGGGATATCCATCAATAGGAGAATGGCCGAACAAGTTGTGGCATATGAATGAAATGGAATACTATCGTGCTATAAGAAATGATAAGCAGGCAGATTTCAGAAAAACCCGGTAAAGCTGAAATGAATTGATGCAAAGTGAAGTGAGCAGAGTGATGAGAACATTGTATATAATAACAGCAACATTGTACAATGATCTTCCAGAAATGACTTAGCTATCCTGAGCAATACAGTGGTCCAAAACATTTCCAAAGGACTCATGATGGAAAATGCTATCCACATACAGAGAAAGAACTGATAGAGTCTGAATACAGACCTAAGCATACTATTTTTACTTTCTTTTTTTCATGTTTTTTTTCTTTTGTTCTGTTTCTACTTTCACGACATAACTAATATGGAAATATGTTTTACATAATTGCACATATATAACCTACTTCAAATTGCTTACCATCTTGGAGAGGGGAGAGGAGAGGGAGGGAGGAAGAATATTTGGAACTCAAATTTTTTTAAGTGAATGTTAAAATTTGTCTTTGTATGTAATGGGAAAAAAAATAAAATACTATTCTAAAAAGGAAAAAGGCACCAGGGAATAATAAAAACAGTAGCATCTATATAATAGTTTTAAGTTTTTCAAAGTGCTTTACCTATGTTGGCATATTGGATTCTCACAATAATGCTATCAGGTGGGTGCTCCAATTATCTTCATTTCATAAATGAGGAAACTGAGGCTGAGAGAGATTAAGTGACTTGCTTGGGTTCACACAGCTAGTAAATATCTGAGGTAAGATTCAAACTCAGGTCTTCCTGACTCCCACTAAAGCACTATATTCACTGTGACGGTATTCAGAGATCTTGAAAAGAGAAGTTGCAGAGGTGTTGTGTCCAATGGGAGCTGGCAAAGGCTGGTTTCTGTTTTATTTTCCTGGTGCCCTTTAAATTAACTTCATGCCCCAGGACTTCAACAAGTAACAAGAAAAAAAAACCTAAAGGAAAAGACAAAGAATAGAAAGGGTAAGGGGGAAAGGGAATTGATATCTGAACAGGAAAAAATATATATACGAACTAGAAATTAATGGTTCTTCACAGTTCAGCTGATAGCCTGAAGCTTGGTGACTTAGTAGCAAACAAATCATTTTTGTCTGCATCCCAGGGACAAGAAGTAAAAAGAACCCTGTTATCTTACTTCATTCTCCTTTTACATGTACCCTCAGGAGTTGAGGAAGGAAGAGGGAGAAGGGTTTAGCTCAAAACCCAGAGAACTCAAGATCCTAGCATTTGGCTCCTCTCTCAAATACATCTCCCTGGGAACTATTACTCAAGTATGCCAGTCTTCACTGGAAGCCACAGGGGACATTCAGTGCAGAAGGGTCAAGTCTGTTGCTTGCATTCAAAGACCTCCCCGAAAAATGTGATGTCTCATTCCCATCCCTTCCTCTCTACTCAACTCTACCTTCTTCCTATCCCTTCATCCCTTTTCTTTACCTCTTTCCTTCCTGGCTTTCTTGCTAGACCATCTCCAGTCATCCTGATCTATATCTTGCCACTGGACCCACATGGCTCTGGAGGATAAAGTGAGGTTAGTGTCTTTGCATAGCCCTCCCTCACTTAAATCCAATTCATTTGCAAGTCATGACATCACCTTCCTGATGTCATGGTCCTCTTTGAGAACGAAAAATAAACCACAACCTGGGTCTCAATCCCTGTTTCTCCAACTCCAAATTGAGATCTCTCACTTTCTTACGACACTCTTTCCTGTCTTTTGGTCTCTTTCTCCATTCATTTTTTTACTGGTAAAATGTTTGTTCTGTTTCTCACTTGCTGGTTTTCAGGTACTGCTATATAGTTTCATCAATTGCTGTTCCAAATAATCATGTCTCACTTAGACTGTCAAAACAGCTTTCTAATTAGCCTCTCTTTCTCCAGTCTCTCCATTCTCCAATCTATCCTCTGTAAAGCTGCCAAGGTAATATTCCTACTACATAGCTCCGACCACACTACTCTTTCTGCTCAAGAAACTCCAGTAATTACCCCCAGGATCAAATACAAAACCCCTGTGTTTGATATTTAAACAACCTGGCTCCAGCGTAGGCTTATTACACATTGCTCCACTTTATAAGCTCTACAGTTGAACCAAACTGGCCCCCTTGCATTCTTCCCCCAGAGTATCTCATCTCCTCTCAGTATCTCTGCAGAGGTTGTCCTCTAGACCTGGAACATACCCCTCCTCACCTCTGCCTCTTGAAATCCCTAGCTTCCTTTGAGGCTCAGCTCAAGTACTAGCTCAGAGTCCTCACTCTTCCCCTCAGAGCCTATCCCCTGGAACTTGACTTTGGTTATATTTTGTATATTCTCCTTAACCCAAGTTTCCAATCAAACCTGGAGCATTGAACTCAAGACCAAGGCATTTAGCACCTCCTTCAAATATATCTCCCTTTGCATGGGACTTTTCTAACTAGTGGTGAAAAATTTGGCACAACACTGCCTGCTTGTTATGTGGGAAGAAGTTGGTACAAGCAAGTCTCATGCAAAATATTCCAAGCTTGGTTGGAAACTCAAGTTACATTTAGATGGGTACATGATCTCTCTCCCCTAAACAGACTGTAAGTTCTTGAGGGTAGGAATCTGTTTCATTTTATCATCATCTAGCACAGTACCTGGCCAAGACATCAGTTGTTTGGTTGCTTGCTTCCTCTAATCCTGAAAGCCTTTTTCCACTTGTGGCATCACCTATGACCCTGGGTTCTTTCAATGGGGCACAAGCTTTTTAATCTCCTACCAGACTAGAAAAGCTCCTAGTTTTAATCTAGTGATTGTCACCACAGGGCAAGCCCAGCAAAGTTTGGAGGATATGGCCAACTAGTAGCAGATTATATATTTTTTTAATTTCTTGGCCATGGCAAAGGCAGAGGGCATTTCATTTTTGCTTGAATGAATGTAATCACAACTCCCTGAAATGTGAAAGTATTCTTCCATTAAAATCCACTATGCCCTTGAAATAGTCCTGGGTTTCCAAAGGCTATTCCAGAGAAGTTCCAGTACTGATGGGTTCCAATCGGTTGACAAGTCTTGGAACACTGGCCAACAATGGACTCTTGGTCTATCCTCCAAGGACTATCCTTACTCAGCTCAAAGAGCTTAGCTGGCTTTTCTTTTCTCCCAGATAAAATGAAAGGCATCATCTCCTCATAGATTTTCCCTTCCCAGGGTGCCCAAGAGGGGGTAAAGAGGGGGTTAACTGTTATGACAGCAGCACTCTACACAAAGATTATACCAGTAATGCAGAAACCAACACGTCCCCACATACAAAGCAGACTTAGGTAGATTTATCTCTCCTGAATTCTCCAAGAAAATATATTGATCAAGTCTGAGAAACATCGATATACCCAAGTAACTAAATAAAACTTCTGAAAGTTGTCTTAAATACGCCAGCACACACACACACACACACACACACACACACACACACACACACGCAACAAGACACTGTCTGGTTGTTTAAAATGAAATGATATTTATAAGTTGTTTAACACAGTGCCTGGCACACACTAGGTGCTTAGTAAATGTTTCTTCACTCCCTCCCTCTCCATCCTCATCCTTCAATCCATTATTACACCATATTTATCTCTCAGCTCCTTCCTGTCTTCAGCCAGAAGACAAAATGAAGAAGATAGAGTTGAAGAGTCAGGGATGGGGTAGAAGGATATAGCGGAGGTGCCCTGCAGAGCCTCAAAATAGGGTGAGGCTAGGCAGGATAGGCAAATAACAAATAAGCCAGAGCAGCCTAGTCAATAACCATGGTACCAGAGGCAGTGGAGTAGAGTGGAAAGGGTGCTAGACCTGGAGGAACCTGGGTTCAGTCCTTTCCCTGGCACTTACTAGCTGTGTGTACATGGGCAAGTCAGTCACCTCTATGAGCTTCAGTTTCCTTATCTATAAAGTACAAATAACAACAGCTATAGTATATAGTCCATTTGGGCAGTTTGAGGACTTTAAAAGGTTTTCCCCAAAAGAGTGAAAACAAGACAGTAATGCTTTAAAAACTAGGCCTTTATTATAGCATCTTTTAACTTAGAAAAGGACATTTTAAACACCTGGAGACAGAGGTAACAAGGGAAAGATACAACCAGAGTGATCGCATGATTCGATGTGATAGTCTTTCCCCCAAAGCAAGAGGAGGACAGAGGATCAGGGATGCTTCTTCTGAGAGGCTGCCCTCATGCTTGGCAGACCAAGCTTTACTGGCTCTTCATCCTGTGTGTGGCTTGAATATCTTTGAGGATCATGGAATTTATGGGAGAGTGGCTTCTCAGTAGGCTACCTTTGATTGATTGCCCAGCTCTGATGTCATCGGCAGGAAAATACTAGGGATTGTCTGATGAGATCTCTGGCTGTTCAAGCATGCAGCATGGAAATTTCCAGTATGGAGAATAGAAGTTTCTAGAAAAGGGAGCATTGGAAGGGATAGGTCCAGAAGACAAGCCGTCTGCTCTAAGTACTTACAACAGAGCAATGCCCAAAACTTAGAGGTTTTTTTTGGACTCACACATATACTTATGTGCAGGAATCAAATGAGATAATGTGTATAAAATCTATGCATCCTATATAAATGTCAACTATTATTATCGTTACCGAAAATCCTAAGACTCCAGCGTCTGCCACTCCTTCCACTATCTTCCCACAGTACCCATGAGGCAAAGGGCTAATGACCCATGTCTTCCTAGGGGAGCCCTCCTCTGGCCCCATTGCCATGCCTGCCTTGGACCCATTAGACCATTGGAAAACTGTTTCTTGGTTTCCCTACGGATTAAATGCTAGGATCAACTCCAAAGTTTCTAAGTCTGTTCAAATCCATCCCAGGCTATAGCTAGCACCCTTTGGATTTTCTCTTGTGATAACTTTTTTCTTTGATTACAGTGTAATTCTTTCTGGAATATGGCTGTCTCCCCTCCCAGCTCCCCAAAGCTACATCTGCTCTTGCCTCTAATTCCCTCACTAAACCCTAATCCTCTGGTAGCTCAGCCAGAAGAAGATGTGGACCAGGAAAGGATCCAGGTCAGGGCCCAGGGAAGCAGGGGCAAAACTCTCTGCTGGTTTTCAAATCAACTCCATACACAGCTCTCAAAAAGTCCCCTCCAGCTGAGAGCAAAGATGACAAGCTCAGTCTACTGGAAAACTAAATAACAACCTCCAAGCTTTGCCAAGACTCAGAAATGAAAAAGCACTTCTGGGAGAAAGGCAAGATGAGGTTTTCAGAATGAAAGGGGACACACCTCCTATTGGGTAGTATTAGAAGCAGCCATAGGAGTTATTAGAGACAGCTAGGTGGCACAGCAAATAGAGCACCAGGCTGGAGTTCAAATCTGACCTCAGACACTTACTATCTGAGTGACCCTGAGCAAGTCATCTATCCTGGGTTTGCCTGAGTTTCCACATAATAATACCTATCTCTCAGGGTTTTTGTAAGAATCAAATGAGATAGTAATTGTAAAGCACTTAGCAGAGTGCCTGATACACACAGTAGGGCAGTGGTTCTCAACCTGTGGGTCGCGACTCCTTTGGGGGTCGAACGACCCTTTCACAAGGGTCACCTAAGACCATCAGAAAACACATATTTCCGATGGTCTTAGGAACCGAGACACAGATCCTCTATCCATCTCCAGGTGGGTCCGCCCACATGCAGATATGCCCACATTAGGCATTAAAAAGGTTGAGAACCACTGCAGTAGGGGTTTATATAAATGTTAGCTATTTTTATTAAAAAATAATAATGACAACTGACATTTTAGAGACAGTTCAGTAGATAAAGGGCCAAAGTTAGGAAGACTCCGTTTCAAGTCCAACCACAGACATGTAATGACTATGTGACCCTGGGAACGTCTCTTCTTTACCTCTCACTGTTCCAGGAAACTCTATCAGACTCTAAGTTGAGAACAAGTACAGATTTGCATTGGTAAAGAAGTTTCCTGATTGGAACTTCCCTATACCAATGAATTCCAATTCCAGTTTAAAAAAACAAACCCACAACCCAATACCCCTTGATGTTTACAAAGCCTTTTACATACATTATTTCATGTGTAAGAGAGACATGAAGTAGAAACTACATGTATTTTTATAGCCATTCTATGGATGGAGAATCTGAGGCCCAGAGAGGTTGAGTAATTTTTCCATTGACATAGTTAGCAAGTACCTTAGGTGAGATTTGAATCCAGAGTCTCTACCATCTAAATCCAGTGCTCTTTGCACTGTTTCTCTATCACTAAATACCTGCTGATTGATAGTTTTTAATAATAGTAACAATAATAATAGCTAATATTAACTAGCACCCCCTATATTCTAGGCACTGTGCTAAGTGCTTTACAAATATTTCATCTGATCCTCACAACAACCCTGGGAGGTAGGGACTATTATTATCTCCCTTTTACTGTTGAGGAAACTGAGGCAATCTGAGATTAAGTGACTTACCCAGGGTCACATAGCTAATAAGTATCTGAAGTCATATTTGAACTCAGGTCTTCATGACTCCAGACCCAGTGCTCTCTCTGTCCATTGCCACCATTACTCTGTCTCCGAACAACAGTGCAACTAAATTCTCAGATAAAAAGTTTTGCTCTTCCTAACAGCCTCCAAGAGAAAGCAATTCCATATACTCCTTTGAGTTACCTGCTCTAGTAACCCAGCACAGACAGGAAATCCTTCCCTGAGAGTAAAATCAGGTGAATTAGATTAAATGACCTCTTGTTTCATGTTCCTTCTACTGCCAATGAGCCCATGATTTTTACTGTTTCCTCCCAAGAGTTATGAAAACTCTTTACCCCAAACCAACACCTAACCTTCTCACTGACTTGGTAAAGGGAGAATTCAGTTTTTCTGGGACTGGGAGAGAGCTGGGTTTTCTTGTCTGGGTTTCTGGGGCTGAGATTTCAGAAGAGAGCCTACCAAGAACCATTACCAGCCAAGCCCCAGTAATACCACATATTTTTATAATGCTTTAAGGTTTTTGAAGCATTTTCTTCCTCACTGCTTTAGGGGGTGACCTGTTATTACTCTCAGTGATTACCACAGTGCCTGGAACATAACAAGAACTGAATATTCATTCACTCATTTATTCCCCATTGTACATTGTACTCTATATTAGAGAGGTGTGCTGACTTGTTTGTTCATGGGCACACCTTGAATTAGGCCAGGAAGTATCAGAGCTAGAATAGAAGAGAGATCCTGATCAATAAGAAAGATGCACTGGGTTCTGTCCCCCATCTTGAGGTGGGGAAACTCCCACAGGCAAGAGCTCAATGAGATGTGTGTACCTTTGACAGAAAGAGCTGTACACAATTGGGAGGGATTATCCATGGTGTGAGCACCTCCCGACAGCCAATCAAGGCACAAAGAGGACTCCTGTCTCCTCTGCAGCTGTCACCAGGCCCAGGCGGCAGGAGACAGATAGGACATGGTTTAAGCTCTTTTGTTTTCATTTGTCTTTATTGGTCTGCAGGCTCAGGATGCCAAAAATGTCCATATGGACCCTGATGCAGGATACAGAAGGAAAAACAATCTTGGAATTGAAATGAATCCAGATTGGTCCACAGAATTAAACCAGCTGGTTTCCACCCCATGGAATCTATTGACATAGAGGCTCATTGGAGAGGAAAAGGACTAGAGGGGACCTGGGCAGTGAAGACTCCGGTGGAGAACAAGGCCCCTAGCCAGCTCTCTGCAGCCTGATTGCTGATTCTTTGAGGCATGTATTGCACAGGCTTCTTTTCCCTCCTACTCCCACTCCCCCACCCATGTACTCAATGATATGGAGTTAGAGATAGCCATTTCTGGTACTTACTATCTGTGTTGTTGCTGTAGTTCAGTTGTTTGGTCATGTCTGACTCTTCGTGACTCCATAGCATGCCAATACTGTCCATGGGGTTTTCTTGGCAAAGATACTGGAGTGGTTTGCCATTTCCTTCTCTAGTGGATTAAGGCAAGCAAGGTTAAGTGACTTGCCCAGGGTCACACAGCTAGTAAGTATATAAGACCAGATTTGAATTCAGGTCTTCCTGAATCCAGGCCCAGCTCTTTATCTACTGAGTCACCTAGCTACCTCCTATTATCTGTGTAACTGTGGGCAAATCATTTACTTTTTCTGTGCTCTTATTATCCAGTCTATAAAATGGAATTTGGCAGAAGACAGGTCAGACTACATAAGGGGTCTTCACTTGGCATCAGTAATTTTGGTTTTTAAAAAATATTTTGATACCTGTATTTCAATGTAATTGGTTTCCTTTGTAAATGCTATGCATTTTATCTCATGTATTTAAAAATATTCTTTGGAGGACAGTTTTTACCACCAAAAGGCTTCATAACACACAGAAAAGGTTAAGAACCTCTGGATTCAATCTCTAAGATTCCCTCAAAGCTTTCAATCCTTTGATCATATGATTTCTCCCTGACCCACTCTATAGTCATAGATAACGAAGAGTCAGTTTTCTCTGTTCTTTCTTTTGCAGAGCTAGGGGTTGCAGGTGGAATCCAGTGATAGCCACAGAGTTTCCTGTCTGTTCTAGCCCAGACTGACATTCACCTTCTCCCTTAACACCTAATATCTGAAGCAAGTTTAAGCACCAGATCTCATACTGGCCTATAATGTTATCTGACTGTTTCAGACTGTTTTGTCTTTCCAACTAGATTATAAATTCCTCTAGGGAGACTTTGGTATCCTATCTTTTTTATTATAAGATTATGGGGTCTTTGAGGTGGAAGGGATCTTAGAATCTAATCAAGATTGCCTGGAGCCCAATCCTCTTCTCTACATGACGAGGAAATCGAGGTTCAGATTAAGCTGTCCTCTGTCACCCAGGTGATAAATGGCAGAGCCAGGGATTGATCCAAGACCTTGTGATTTCAAATCCAGTGCCCTCTCCACCATATCACCCCTTCTTCATCTGCCCCTCTTTGTCTTCTCTTGCTTTTCCCTTGTCTTACCTCCCAATTTCCTTTCTTCTCTCTCCTCCCTTCCCTCAAAATTGCCCAAAATCACTTATAAAAACCCGTAGTCAGTGTTAAACAGAATCTCCTCGATCACTCTGTTTGGTATATTGGGAGACACAGTCAAACTTGGGAGGTAAAAATTCTGTCTTGCTGACAGTTGTTGTCCTGCTTCCTTAAGTGGCAAAACAGCCTTTTTCCTGGCTGAAAACATAGAGCAGGTACAGGGAAATTAAATGTCTAACAAGAAAAGTTCTTGTGCCAGGTTATAAATCTCAAATAATTGCAGGGTGGCTATTCTGGTTCTCTCATTCTCTCTCTCCTTTTTTTCCTCCCTCCCTCCCTCCCCCCTCTTTTTCTGCCTCTCTTTATGTGTCTCTGTCTCTCTCCTTCTCTCTGTCTCTCTCAACCTCCTTCTTTCTCTCCCTCTTCTCTGTCTCTCTGTCTCTCTCTCTGTCTCTCTCTCTCTCTGTCTCTCTCTCTGTCTCTGTCTCTCTCT
>JAQQSU010019337.1:0-2500 GCA_028627135.1 Pseudochirops cupreus
TGGCTTAATGGGCTGTCTGTTGAAGGGCATATTGTCATCATCATCATAGCTTGAACTTATGTAGTACTTTAAGGTCTGTGGAACACTTTACACATGGGATCTCATTTGACTCTCTCAATCGTCTTGGGAGATGATAAGTGATATTATTGTCATCTCATTTTATAGATAAGGAAACTGAGCCTCAGAGAGATTAAGTAATTTGCTCTGGGTCACAAAGCTAGTAAGTAATTGAAGGACGTATTTGAACTCAGGTCTTCCTGACTTCAAGACCCATGTTCTAGCCACTGAATCACCTAGCTTCCTCCTCTTTCACTTACTGGGCTGGTCAATTACATAACATACTTAAGTGCCTTGCAAACCTTTAAGGATTATCTAACTAGGAGCTATTAATATTATGATTGCTGTTTCCAAGCATTTGCAGGTCTGTCATATGGAAGAGAGATTAGATTTATTCTGCCTAGGTTCACAAAGAAGAACTGAGAGCAAGAATAAGGGAAACTCAGAGAGAGAAAAACTTCAGTTCAAAGTAAGGCACTTTGTAATAATTGGAGCATCCCAGAACTGGAGTGGGCTGTCTCAGATGGTAATAAGGTCTTGATCACCTGAGGTCATCAAGTAGAACTTGGGTGGTTACACAACTGGGAAACTGGACCTGGATCTTCTGATCGGGTTAGGGTTCAAATGAGTCATGAGACTTTTCAGAGTCATTCCAATTCTGCATTCTGTGACTATGGCTCCCAACCATGGTTCATAGCCTTTCTTTGCTGACTCTACTAATTTGCTTACTTGGGGTCTCTTAGTTTAGAGGGTCTGCTGAGCCTCAGGTCTTAGTTTTTGCCTTCAAGCAGAGCCCAGGAGCAGGAAGAAGTCAACAGTGAAGTAAGCAGGGAGTCAGGCATTTTCCATAAAGGAAGCCAGGGCATAGCAAGAGACCTGGAGCATCTCCAGGAAAGACCTGGTTGGGAAACAGTATGTGAGTAAAAACCCTATTGAGTGAATTATAAACCAACAACTGAAAATTTAATATGGGGTTTATTTACATGTAAAGTTAACAGGAAGGGCCACTTTTCTTGTCCTTGGGGCAAATAGAAGGATCTCTGTGCCCCTGCTACAAGTCTAAAAGGTCAGTTCTATCTCATACGTAATGCATCTTGCCTAAAGAATAATAGCTCCTGGCCACTTGCTGCTTGAGACAAATATTTTTCAAAAGTTCCATTTTGATATAAAAGGCTCAGGGTGCCCATCTAAAAGAAATTTGTGTTTATCTAAATTATTTAGATTCAAAAAAGCATCACCTCAGGGCAGAAAGATGATTAAGTTTGTTGGGATCTAATTTGGGGGGGCTTTTGTACCAATATACAAAAGCAAGTCCTCTTGCCAAAGAATGAAGCCACATCTTTGAAGTGAGAGCATCCCCAGTGTTCCTTACTGAGGAATCTGCCTTTAAGGTAAGCCAGTAAGTGGTTTTGATTCTGCCCAAGGAATAATAGCAAAGTGATGGAGGAAGGAGATGGTCTGGGATTGCAAAAGTCAGGCCTTCAGGTGAAATACTGTAGTTGATGGAGAGGCGAAGTTTTCTTGAATCTAAATAATTTAGACAAACACAAACAGGGTTGAGGGTAACTGGAAGACCTCAAACCCATCAGAGAGTTGAAGAATATCTCCAAGCTTGTAAAGGCAGCTGAAGCAGGTGCTATGGAGAGCTTAGAACTTGATCAGACATCTAAGACACCAAAGTCACCTACTGAATCCTGGGCCATCACTAATCATCTTGGATTTTGTCCTGCCACTGGATTTCAGTGACTCTGAAAGGGAGAGCAAGGCTGACACTTTGTGCAACTCTGCTTCTCTTCAATCCAGTTCATGCACAGGTCAAGATACAAGCCAATGATGTCATTCATCTTCTTTGAAAATGAAAAACAAACAACAACAGTAACAAGTCCATCACATTTATGTATCAAAATTCTCTGGGCATGTCCTAGTCATTAGTCATAAGGTTGTTCCCAAAATTTCCTATAACAACTAATAATTCTATGAATACCTTTGTACGATAAGATTCTACGTGCTGTCAATTAATGGACCTCTTTGGAGAGTAAACTTAACGGTGGACCTAACAATTACAAGGGTAGGAATAGTTTTATTGAGTTTTCTTGCATAATTCCATATTGCTATGCAAAATGGCAAAACCAATTCACAGTCTAGATAGAAATTTGTGTTGTCTTCTATCATTCCCTCAATATTGTGAGTACTTAGGTGTATTTCCTCTGGCCAACGTTCTGAAAACTATAATCTAATGCTGTCCTCCAATTTTCATTTGATGGGGTGATTTGGATATTTATAACACTTACACTTTTGGAATTTATTGTGGTGTATGGTATAAGTTACTTATTCATTTTCCATTAAAATGCTATCCGTCCTCCCAGCTATCTTTGTTAAAACTGAATTCCTTCCACAGCAATGTATGTTCTTGGCTGTATCAAAGACCTTCTATCTATATGTG
>JAQQSU010019337.1:7500-10284 GCA_028627135.1 Pseudochirops cupreus
GTGCTGGGTTTCTCTTTTATTATCTGTTCTTCCACTTCTGAATTTTTGTTTTCCATCTGTCCCTTTTAATTCTTTATACCAGTGGAATCAAACTCAAATCAAAACAGGTGCCACTAAAATGTACATAAGTATCTCTGTAGACAGCATATTAATTTAGAAAAACACATACTAAAATTATGTTTTATTGTGCTTATATTTGTTTTGTTAAATATTTTCCAATTATATTGTAATCTGGTTCAATCCAGTGTTACAAGTCACATGCAACTTATGAGTCACTTGTTTGAAACCCCTGCTTAGACAACCCACTGCTTTATTATCATTTTCACTGTATTGTTCAAAGCTATCTCATGCTTGTCTTTTTTTCTGTTCTTCCTTCCATCATCTTACGTCCTTTGTCAGTTAATATCTTTATTAAGGTTCCTAACTACCCCCAAAGGTTCTTGTAGTAGATCCTGCTGTGCTTCTTCTGGGACTTCTTGCCATATTATTCTTTCCATCTAAGGGTCTTGTCAACTTTTCTATTACACCAAAATATTTATTCACTGATTCTTCAGTCACTCTTTTCATTTTTGTGCAAGGTGATATTTCTCACAATGATTTATTTTCCCCTTTTCACCCTTTCTTTTCTGATTTTGACCTTTTACCTTATTTGGCACATTTGTTGCTGATATAAGGAGATGAGAGTGGGCTCACTTAGCCTTTTCTAAGGCTGAGTATAGTCATTTAAAATCTACTTAAATTTTTCTCTCCCTTCACCTGAAGAGTTTTCATTTTTGTACTTTCTGTCATATCAGTTGGTGAGAAAGGATAGTTTATTTTATGCATAATATCTCCCTCTTAAGATCTTGCTCTGAAGATCAAGAAAAAATTGTGTTTGTTTTTAAATTTGATACCTCCCAAACTTGTCAAAAATCCAGGGCTCAAGAAAATATGGTAGAAGGCTTGACTGAAAGTTTAAAGAAGATGTCCTAAAATTGAAGAGAGAAAATCCAGAACTAGATAATAATAACTCCAATTTCGATGGTGTTTTAAATTCCATGAAGTATTTTCCTCAAAACTGTATGATACAAAGTAATAGGATTATTACTCCCATTTTCCAGATGAAAAAACTGAGTGTCAGTAGGTTGCCAAAGATCATAAACTGAGGAAATTTCAGAGCTGGAACTTATATCCATACCTTCTGGCATATAGTCCAGTGGGCTTACTACCACACCACATGGACTCTTGACCTTGAAGTGACTTGCTTGTCCAGGGTCCCCTAGATGAAGTGGAGACAAGGAATGATGGTTGGAAACTAAGTGATCTCACTGTTCTCAGGGCCAAGTTCTGTCTCTTCTCACATAATATAGGAACTCGATAAGATCATTGAATTTAAATTTATTTTCCTTTCCAAAAGGAAAACTCTATGATTCTAGGAATCAGAGCTGGGATAAAGCACCACTTGCTGAGCTATACCCAGCAAGCAAGCTAAACTGTGTCTAAGCTGGAAGTGCCTCGGGACAAGGACTTTAGGACCTGTGCATTCATCTATGTCCATGCTTTTGAGTCTATTGTTTTTGTGTTTTGATTAGTTTTTTCTCCCATTGAATTTCCAAGAGAAGTTCTCCTAGAAAAATCCCAGCTTTTCCCTGGCTGCCTTCACAAAACCATCCTCCCTAGAATGCCTAGCTGTGGTGTGGAGATGCCCCTAGGTTTATACGTGCGTGCTAATGGAATGAAAGTTCTGGCAGGTCTCAGCAAGCTAAAGAGGCTTAGAATAAGGACTTCATGACAGACAGCATGAGCATCTTCCAAAGGCCAACCTAGCCATGGATTAGCCGATTCCCAGAAAACTGGCCAGGAGGAATTTTATTTTTAATCTTATAGTAACTCATGCCAACAATACACACTAAAGAGTGGAGGATCTGCCATCTGCATTGGTCGAATGATAATGAGGAAGATGATGATGGAAAAACAACAATTTATATTTAAGATTTACAAAACAAATTATGTTATTTCTTTTAATCCTCAAAATAACTCTGTGAGGTAGGTTCTATTATTGTTCCTATTTTACAGATGAGGAAACTGAAGCAACAAGAGATTAAACAGTCAACCCCTAAGTCCTGGGTCACAAAGCTATTAAATGTCTCAGACAGGATTCAAACTCAGTTCTTCCTGACTCCAAGTTCAACACTATCCACTATACTATTTAGTTGTTTTTGTTTGTCTGTTCCTTTTAAATTTCTTTTTAGTTTTCACCATCCATTTCCACAATATTTTGAATTACAAATTTTTCCCCATCTTTCTCCTACCCCCCACCCCAAGATAGCAAGCCTACTGAGTACCCCTTCTCCCAATCTGCTCTCTCTTATATCCTCCTCCATTCCCCCCAACTTTCTTGTCGGGGAAGGTAGATTTCTATACCCCAATGTCTGTATATCTTATTTTCCAGTTCCATGTAAAAAACAAATTTTTGTTTAACATTTGTTTTTAAAACTTCGATTTCCAGATTCTCTCCCTTCTTCCCTCCTCAGCCACCCCCACTGGGAAGACAAGCAATTCAACACAGGTTGTGCAAAACGTTTCCATAGTAGTTATATTGTGGAAAACTAACTATATTTCCCTCCATCCTATCCCACTCCCCCACTTATTCTATTTCCTACTTTGACCCTGTCACTTTTCAAATGTAAGAGCTTCTAACTACCCTCTCCGCCAGTCTGCCCTCCTTTCTGTCATCCCACCTCTTATCCCCTTCCCACTACTTTCCTATAGGGTAAGATACACAAATGAGTGTGCATGTTATTC
>JAQQSU010019338.1:0-10283 GCA_028627135.1 Pseudochirops cupreus
TGCTTTGTATTGTCCTGATGGTGGAAATAAATGAGGATGAGAAAAAGTAGCCAGTAGGAAAATAACAGAAGAGTTAATGAAAATGGGGGGAAAATAGTCTCCCAGTAGAGATGCATTTGGCAATGCTAACAAATACCTCCAACACTGATTTCCCATGTGGCTATCTCAGATAGGAAGGCCCAGCCGCCAACCAAAATGGATGACAATAATTAGATTCTGATGAGTGAAGGGTCCACATGAGGACCAATGTTTCTGGAGGAGTTAATGAAAGGAAAGGAAATAGCCATATTCACCGTGGTTGTAAAATGGATGCAGAGTTTCAAAGAACCTTTTATACAGAAGGCTTCTTCTTCACGCTCACCTACAGCACATATAGAGTCAAGTGGGAAGGGGGAAACAGCACACATAAAATTGATCACAACTGGAGAATTTTAATATGTGCACACTTCCAGTAGTAAGATTCAGGGTCACCCAGAGCTATTATTCAAAGTCAGTATCAGACCATTTAATTTTCTGCTTCAGTTCCTCTCTTCTTCTCTCCCCCAACCTCAGCCTTATGGCCATATACCACCTTCCCCTCGCTCTTTCTTTCTTTTTTTTTCTCCTGTCCTTCTTCCTCCTTTAAGCCCTGTTTGTGCTCTAAATGGAATTTTATGACTGAAATCCCTAGGTACTTTATTCATCCCCCTTAATGAAATTCTGGTTGTAGTGAGCACTAATAGCTCAACAACCATTTTATGGCCAATATAAAGAAACTGTGTATCACAGTTCAAATTATTCTTAGCAGCTAACTTGGATAGTTGGAAAACATGGATAGTTACTGTTACTGTAGTGATTGATTGTGAGGGACTTTCATCTCAGCTGCTCCCCTTCTCTGTCCACCTCCCCCCAACTATGCCCTGACTAGAATAACCAGAATCCATTTTCATTTGGATTCCCAAAGCCAAGTATGAAACAAATTGTACAGTGACAGGTAACAAATGTGAAGGGACTGAAGCTGCCAGAGGCTAAGCTGTGCCAGCGTGTTAATCTACTTAGAACAAAAAGACAATGGGAAGTGTCTAAAAATATCCCTGTTCCTCTGTAACTCACTGGGCATCTTTCCTTTATGTTCAGGTCTATATCTCTAACCTTGTTTCGTAGAACCCACTTTCATTTCCTTATTTCGTGTACCAAATGGAAATCTCTTCCCCAAACCTGTTGACCACACTCACTTTCAAAGCCAATGGCTTTGTTTTTTCCTATTTTTTTCCTCATCAACTTAACTCCAGTTTTATTTTGTTTTATTTTAGCTCTATGTCTATGATACTATGATCAACAACCATTATGCAACTTAGGGAACTGAATGGAACACTACAGAGATAAGCAACTCACTGAGCATCTCCATGTAGATATTTGTCTGAAGCAGGACATGAACTCAGGTTTTCCTCACCCCAAGGCTACATTTCTATCTACTATACCATTGCTTTTGTAAGTACAAATTATCACATTATTCCCAAGGAACAGATGAGAAAACTGAGTATCAGAAAGGTTCCATGATTTTCTCAATATAGCACAACTTAAAAGTGGCCAGATATTCTGACTCTATGGACTCCACTCCCAATAAAGGCCCAGAAACACAACATAACACATTTTAAAAAACATTTTTGTTTAGAGTCCCCAGATCTATCCCTCCGTCCTTGTCCTCCCCCTTCCTTGAAATATAAGCAATCAGATACAGGTAATACATGCATAATAATGTAAAGCATTCACATGTTAATCTTTTATGTAAGACAAGAGAAAAAATAAAAGAAAAATCAAAAACATCATGCTTCAGTCTGTATCCAAACAATATCAGTTCTTTCTCTGGAGGAAGCTAGTATGCTTCATCATTAGTCTTTGAAATTGTTTTGGATCATTGTATTGATGAAAATAGCTAAGTCATTCACAATTCTTCATCAAACAATAGTTCTCCTGGTTCTGTTCACTTCACTGTGCATTAGTTCATGTAAGTCTTTTCAGGTTTTGTTTTGTTTTTTTAATGAAATCATCCTGCTTGTCATTTCATATAGCAAAATAATATTCCATTATAATCATATACCAGAACTTATTTAACCATCCTCCAATTTGATGGGCCTCCTTTTGATTTCCAATTCTTAGCCACCACAAAAAGAGCTGCTATAAATACTTTTATACACATATGTCTTTTCCCCCTTTTTGTCTATCTTTTTAATATAGATCTAACAATGGTATTAGTGGATCAAAGAGTATGCACAGTTTCATAACCCTCTGGGGCATAGCTCCAAATTGTTCTCCAGAATGGTCGGATCAGTTCACAACTCCACATAAGTATCTCAGTTTTGCCACATCTTCTCCAATATCCGAAATTTTCCATTTTTTGTCATATTAGCCAATCTGATAGGTGTGAGGTGATACTTCAGAGTTGTTTTAATTTGCATTTCTCTGATCAATAATGATTTAGAGAATTTTTTCATATGACTATAGATAGCGTTGATTTGTTTTTCTGAAAACTGCCTGTTTATATCATTTGACCAATTCTCAATTGGGGAATGACTTGTATTTTTACAAATCTGACTCAGCTCACTAAATATTTGAGAAATGATGTCTTTATCAGAGATACTTGTTACAAAATTTTCTCATTTTTCTGCTTTCCTTATAATTTTAGTTGCATTTGGTTTTGTTTATGCAAAATCTTTTTTTTAATTTTATATAATCAAAATTATCTATTTCACATTTTCTAATACTATCTCTATCCTCTTTGAACTTAAATTCTTCCCTTATCCTTATTGTTTACATCTGACTTTATTTCTGTTAAAACTATTTTATCATTG
Organism: Pseudochirops cupreus; assembly: GCA_028627135.1. Classification (NCBI taxonomy): domain Eukaryota; kingdom Metazoa; phylum Chordata; class Mammalia; order Diprotodontia; family Pseudocheiridae; genus Pseudochirops; species Pseudochirops cupreus. The sequence continues at coordinate 2,832 of JAQQSU010019338.1, forward strand.
TCCTCAAATAGTTCCTCAATTTTCTTGTCAGTATTTTATATTGTCTACAGTTATTTTAAATAGAATTTATCTTTCTGTCTCTTACTGTTGGACAAACTATTCTATGCTCTCTTAATTTCCTTATAGTATTAGCCCCGTTAGTTATAAATCATGCACCCATTTTGGTCTTATATCGGCATACAGTGTGAGATTTGGTCTATTACTAGTCTCTGCCATAGTGTTTTCCAGGCTTTCCAGCAGTTTTTGTCAAATAATGAGTTTTTGTTCCAAAAGGTTGTGTCTTTGGGCTTATCATATACTAGATCACTATGGCCATTATCTACCACTCCATTTTTTAGGCAGTACCAGATTGTTTTGATAATTACTGCTTTATAATATGATTTAAGATCTGATGGCTAGACCACCTTTTTTCTTATTTCTTTTTTTCATTGATTCCCCTTGATATCCTTGAGCTTTTGCTTTTCCAGATAAATTTTATTATTTTTTTCTAGCTCAATAACAATTTTTGATAGTTTGAATGGCATGGCAGTGGATAAATAGATTAATTTAAGCAGAATTGTAATTTTTATTATATTGGTTTGGCCTACTCATGAGCAATTAATTTTTTTTTCCAATTGTTAAGATCTGACTTTATGTCTGTGAAAAGTATTTTATAGTTGTCCTCATATAGTTCCTCAGTTTATCTTGGCAGTATTTTATATTGTCTACAGTTATTTTAAATAGAATTTCTCTTTCTGTCTCTTACTGTTGGATATTGCCGAAATATATAGACATCCTTTTGATTTATGTGGGTTTATTTTGTATCCTGCAACTTTGCTAAAGTTGTTAATAATTTCAAGTAGTTTTTTTTAGTTGATTTTCTAGGATTTTCTAAGTATAACATCATATCATCTGCAAAGGCGATAGTTTTGCCTATTCTAATTCCTTCAATTTCTTTTCCTTCCTTTACTACTAAACCTAACATTTTTCATGCAATATTAAATAATAGAGGTATAATGGGCACCCTTGCTGCACCTCTGCTTGTACTGAGAAGACTTCTAGCTTATCTTCATTAAAGATAATGCTTGCTGATGGCTGTAGATAAATATTACTTATCATTTTAAGGAAAACTCAATTTATTCTTATACTCCCTAGTGTTTTTAATGGGAATAGGTGTTGTATTTTGTCAAAAGCGTTTTCAGCATCTATTAAGATAATCATATGGATTTCTATTGGTTTGTTAATGATATGGTCAATTATACTGATAGTCTTCCTAATAGTGCATACCTGGTATAAATCCCACTGGCTCCTATTGTACAATCATCGTGATATTTTGCTATAATATATCTATCTTTGATAGTATTTTATTTAAAAATTTTGCATCAAAATGCATTAGGAATATTGGTTTATAATTTTCATTTTCTGTCTTGGCTCTTTTTGGTTTATCATAGTTGTGTCATAAAAGGAATTTGGTAGGACTCCTTTTTTGCTTTTCTTTTTTTCAAATAGTATTGGGATTAATTGTTCTTTAAATATTTGGTAGAATTCACTTGTGAATCCATTTGGTCCTGGAGATTTTTTCTTAGGAAATAAATTGATGACTTATTCAATTTATTTTTCTAGTTTTGTGTTATTTAAGTATTTATTTCTTCTTATTAATCTGGATAATTTATTTTTTATAGATAGTCATCTATTTAATTTATATTGTCAAATATATTGGCATATAACTGAGAAAAATAGCTCCTAACAGTTGTCTCAAGTTCCTATTCATTAGAGGTGAATTCACTCCTTTTGTTTTTGATACTAGCAGTTTGGTTATCTTCTTTCCTTTTTAAATCAAATCAAATTTTAAATCAATTAAAATTCCAATTTGGGGTTTAATTGGGTATTTTAAATTGATTATTTTTCTAGGTTTTTTTTTCTATTTTATTGATGTAAACAATTAGAGATATAATTTTTCCCCTAAGTATTGCTTTGATTCTTTGACTGCATCCCATAATTTTTGGTATGTTGTCTCGTTATTATATTCTTTAATCAAATTATCAATTGTTTCTATGATTTGTTCTTTGACCCACATTTTTTAGAATCAAATTATTAAATTTTCAATTAAATTTTAATCTTTCTTTCCATTGCTCATTATGGAGTGTAATTTTGTTGCATTATGATCTAAAAGGGATGAATTTACCATTTCTGCTTTTCTGCATTCAGTTGTGAGGTTTCTATGCCCTAATACATGGTCAGTTTTTGTTTAGGTGTGATGTACTGCCGAGAAAAAAGTATATTCCCTTCTATTACTGTTCAGTTTTCTCCGGGGGTTTATCATATCCAATTTTTCCAGAATTTTATTCACTTCCTTAATTTTTATGTTTATTTTTTGTTTAGGTTTAACTAGTTATGAGAGAAGAAAATGAAAGTCCTCCAAGAGTATAGTTTTATCATCTGTTTCATCTTGTAACTCAACTTCTCCTTCAAAGATTTATATGTGAGACAGAGCCAAGACAGGCAGGAATAAAAGCAGGGACTCACCTAAGTTTTCTATTAAGCTTCTGAAAAAATCTTTAAATAATAACTCTAAACAAATTCTAGAGTGGCAGAACCAATAAAAAGAGGGAATGAATAAATGTTCCAGCCCAAGAAAACTTAGAAGATAGGCAGAAATGTCTATTGTAGCACAGTGACAGAGGAACGTGGTCCAGTGCAGGTTGCAGTACCACAAACCCAACCAGTGCAGACTTGGCTCCAGCAAACTGGGAGCAGGCCTTCGAGCAACTGACTCAGTGGCAGCAGTGGCAGTTTCCAGACCTCTCCATCCACAAATGGTAAGGGGATCTACAATGGGTCAGAAAGAGATTTGCAGGGATCCCTTTGCTAACACCAGGAACAGGACTCTATTGCATTGCCTATATTTGGACTAGGAATTCTGGGTCTTAGTCTGAGTGTGAGGAGGAGCATTCACACAGCAGAGCTTGGGGCTGCAGGATAGCAGGGACCCTGACCACAATTCCAGGGTTGATAAGAGTGCTTGTGATCACACACAAACCAGTACACAATATAGGAGAGTAGGAAAACACACCTCTCCCTACGTCATACCACCTTGAAAGAGTCCAAAATTTATAGGTCCCAAGAATTACCTATGAAAATAGCTACCACAAAAAACTTGAAGCTTGAAAGAGTTTCCCCTCAACTTGGGAAGCAAAATCCCTTTTTAGCATAGAATTAACACTCAAAAAGTAGTCTGGAAAATGAGCAAACAACAGAAAAAAAGAAACTCTGAATATGGAAAGTTGCTATGGTGACAAAAAAGATCAAAACACACTCAGAAGGAAACAAAATAAAAAATTGTCCATCCAAAGCCTCAAAGAAAAATATGAATTTGACTCAGACAATTGAAGAGTTCAAGAAGGATTTTGAAAACCAAGTAAGAGGAAGAGAAACATTGGGAAGAGAAATGAGAGAGATAAAAGAAAATCATGGAAAAAAGAGTCAACAGCTTAATCAATTGGGCACAAAAACACTGAAGAAAATAACACCTTAAGAAATAGAATAGGTCAAATCATAAAAAAGGCAGAAAAAATCTGATGAAAAGAAGAATGCTCTGAAAAGTGGAACTAGCCAAATGAATATTCACTAAAGAGAAAAATTTCTTAAAAAGTAAAATTGGTCAAATGGAAAATAGGGTACAAAAGCTCATTGGAGAAAATTCCTTAAGAATTTGAATTGTGCAAGTGGAAGCTAATAAATTCATAAGACAACAAGAAAGAATCAAACAAAATCAAAAGAATGAAAAAATAGAAGAAAATGTGAAATATCTTGTTGGAAAAACTACTGAACTAGAAAATAGATTACTACCTGAAGGTCATGATGAAATAGAGCCTAGACATCATTTTCAATAGAGTATCAAGGAAAACTGGTCCAATATTATAGAACCAGAGGGTAAAACAGAAAATTGAAAGAATTCACTGATCACCCCCTGAAAGAAATCCCCCAAAACGAACATTCCCAGGAATATCATAGTCAAATTCTAGACCTTCCAGATAAAGGAGAAAATATTACAAGCAGTCAAAGAGAAACAATTCAAATATTGTGGAGCCGTAGTCGGGATAACAGAGGATTTAGAAGCTCCTACATTAAAGGATTGAAGGGCTTGGAATATGATAGTTTGGATGGCAAAAGAGCTGAGATTAGAACCAAGAATCATCTACCCAGAAAAAGTGAGTACAACCCTTCAGGGTAAAGAATGGATATTCAATGAAATAGAAGATTTTCAAGCATCCTTGATGAAAAGGCCAGAGCTAAATAGAATATTTGAATTTCAAGTACAAGTTTCAAAAGAACCATAAAAAATGGAAAATGGAAAAAGCATAACAGATTCAATAAGGTGAAACTGTTTATATTCCTACATGGGAAAAATGAAATCTATAACTCTCTAAAACTTTCTCATTATTAGGGCAATTAAAAGGGGTGTATATGTATACACACACACACACACACACACATATATATGTATATATATATATATATATATATATATATATATATATATACGCACATACAAAGCAGAAGTGTGTGTTGAATGTGATAGTATGATTATCTAAAAAATAAAAATAAAGGCTAAGAAATAAGAATGTGTTGGGATAAATTATCTGACATTAAAAGCCCTAAAAGAGATTTTACAGTGCAGGGGAAGGTGGGGAAAGTGGGGTGGGGAGCACATGAACTTTACTCTGATTGGAACTGACTCAAAGAGGGAATAATATACACAGTCAGTTGGGTATAGAAATCTATCTTACCATACAGGAAATTAGGGAGGGAATGGGATAAAGGAAGGGGGAGAGGGCCAAACTTATAGAAGGGAGCACAGTTTGGGGGAGGTAAAAGTCAGAAGCAAAACATTTGAAATTGGCAGGGTAAAAGGAGAGAGAGTAGGATAAACAGGGAAATTACTAAGGAGGGAAATACATAGTTGAAAATCATTATTGTGAAAAAAAAATTTGACAGCGAGTTTCTCTGATAAAGATTTCATTTCTTAAACATATAGAAAACTGAGTCAAATATGTGGAAATGGGAGTCATTCCTCAACTGGTGGATGACCAGAAGATATGAATAGACAGTTCTCAGACAAAGTAATTAAACTATTTATGGTCATATAAAAAATGCTCTGGGTCCCTATTGATGAGAAAGATACAAATTAGAACAACTCTGAGCTACTATATCACACTTGTCAGATTAGCTAATTTGACAGAAAAGGAAGGTGACAGATGTTGGAGGGGATGTGTGAAAATTAAACACTAATGTACTATTGATGAAGTTGTATACTGATTCAGTCATTATAGAGAGTAACTGTACCCAAGGGGCTATGGGGCCATGCATGCCCTTTGGCCAAGCAGTATTACTACTAGGTTTGTATCCCTAAAAGATAAAAGAAAAAAAGAAAAAAAGGCCTATACATACACATATATTTGTAGCAGCTCTTCTGGTAGTTTGCAGGGAATTGGAGTTTGAGGGGATGTCTGTAAATTGAGGAATGGCTGAACAAGTTGTTGCATGTAATTTAGATGGAATACTATTGTACTTTAAGAAATAATGAGCAGGGTACTCTCAGAAAAAAAGATGTAAAGACTTACATGAAGAGATGCAAAGTGTAATGAGTGGAGCCAGAAAAAAATGTTTCACACAGTGCCAGCAATGTTGTGTGATGGCCTTCTATGAATAACTTAACCTCTTTCGGCAATACAATCATCCAAAACAATTCTGTAGGACTTGTGATGAAGGGTGCTACCCATCTCCAGAGAAAGAGTTGGTAAAGCCTGAATGCAGATCAAAGATCCTTTTCCTTTACTTTATTTTTCTTGAGGTTTTTTTTTCTCTGTGTTTTCTTCCACAGAATAACCTACATGGAAATGTGTTTTGCATGACTATACATGTATAAGCTATGTCAAATTGCTTGCCTTCTCAATAAGGGGTGGAGGAACTGTGGGAGAGAATTTGTAACTCAAATTTTGGGGGAAAAAAAGAATGTCAAAATTGTTTTTACATGGAAGTGGGAAAATATAAAATATTTTAAAAATTAGATGCTATAACATTTAGTGTGTATATTTTTATATTGATATGACTTCATTGTCTATGGTACCTTTCAGCAAGATATAGTTTTCACCCTTATCTCTTTTAATTAGATCTAGTTTTGCTTTTGCTTTGTCTGGATCAGGATTGCTACTTCTGCTTTCTTTGCTTCAGCTGAAGCATAATAAATTCTGCTCCAGTTCCTTACCTTTACCCTATATGTATCTCTCTACTTCAAATGTGACTCTTATAAACAACATATCGTAGGATTCTGGTTTTTAATCCATTCTACTATCTGCTTCTGTTTTATGGATGAGTTCACCCCATTCATATTTAAAATTATGATAACAGTGTATTTCCCTCCATGCTATTTTCCCTTGTTTATCCCCCCTTATCCCTACCCTTTCCCTCCTCACAAGTGTTTTACTTCTGATCACAACCTTCCTCAATCTACACACCTTCTTATCAATCCACTTTCCCCCCTTCTATTATCCCAGTCCCTTTTTTATTTCCTTATAGGGTAAGATAGATCTCTGTATCCAACTGAGTGTGCATGTTGTTCCCAATTTTGATGAGAATAAAGTTTAAGCTTTGCCTGCCCCCACCAAGATCTTCCTCTCCATTATAATATCTCTTCTATGCCTTTTTTATGTGGGATAATTTACCCCCATTCAATCACACACACACCCACACCCACACCCACACACACCCACACACACACACACACACACACACACAAACAAACCCTTTTTCTCATCTTTCAATGCAATTTTCTTTCTCACTCCTTTATTTTGTTTTGGGGGGTTTTTATCCCATCAAAGTCACCTCACATCCATACCCTGTACCCATATGCATATACTCCTTCTAATTCCTCTTATAGCAATAAAATTCTTTTTTTTTATTTTAGTTTGCATCATTCATTTCCACAACATTTTGAGTTACATATTTTCTCCCCATCTTTCCCCTACCCACCACCCCAAATCAGCCATCCCAGTGTATCCCCCCTCCCCCAGTCTATTCTCTCCTATGTCTTACCCCCTCACCCCTCTGACCTTTTGGTAGGGCAGATGGACCTCCCAACTGCAGAGCCTGTGTATCTCAAGTTCCAGTTGGATGTAGTTAACAATAATAATAATAATAATTACATATATATATATATATATATACATATACATATATATTTTTTTAACATTTGATTATAGAACTTTAGATTCTAGATTCTTTCTCTTCCTCCCTTGTCACCCACCCCCACTGGAAGGACAAGCAATCAAATACAGGCTGAACAGGTGAGCACACTGTGAGAGTCTGATTACACGTCCCTTCTTCCTATCCTGCTCCCCCCAATCACTCTCCACCCTGTCCCTGTCCCTCCAAAGAAATGTGAACATTCATCAGCCCTCCCACCCACCCTTC
>JAQQSU010019339.1:0-10283 GCA_028627135.1 Pseudochirops cupreus
TCCTGCCCTATTGCAAAGTCAGAGGGGTGGGGGGAAGACATAGGAGAGCATAGATTGGGGGAGGGTACTACACTGGGATGGCTGTTTTGGGGAGGTGGGTAGGGGAAAGATGGGGAGAAAATATGTAACTCAAAATCTCATGGAAATGAATGATGCAAACTAAAATATCTCATGGAAATGAATGATATAAATTAAAATAAATAAATTAAAAAAAAATCCTTCTTGAGCTCCTCTATGACCTGTGACCTGTTCATATTTTACTTTGGAGGCTTTTGATGTAGGAATTTTGACTTTGTTGTCTTTTTCTGGTTTTATATTTTGATTATCTTTATCCCCCCAAAGATTTTATGGTCTGATTGCACTTCCTCTGTTTGCTCATCTTGCCAGCCAATTACTTGACTTCTGAGCTCTTAGCCACTGTAGAACTTTGCTTCCCAGAGTGGAGAGTGCTGTGTCCCAAATTTCTGGGGTTTTGCACAGCTTTTGTCAGAGCTTCTTTTAGACGCCTGCCTTAGAACTGTGAGGAGGATGCCCTCTCCACAGCTGCCATAAGCTCTGCCACTCCAGTGCTCATCTTCACTCCAGGACTGCCACCTAAGTCTGTGACCCAGATCCAAGGAGGGCAAGGTAAAAGAATCCTGTCTTAGTGCCAGCATGCAGAGATTCCTGCATTTGTCCTTTGATCAGCTGCTTGGGTCCCCCCCACCTCCGCACCCCCATCTTTGGGCCTGAAGCTCTGGAAGCAGCTGCTGTTGCAGCAACTGCAGTGACCACCACCTCTGCCACCCTGGTCGTAGGCGCTGGACCATGCTCTTCTCTCACCCTGGTCCAACAGAGTTTCCCCATTGACCTTTTACTTTCTCTTTGGCATTTTTGGGTTGAGAAGTCTAGAAACTGCCACAGCTGCCAGTGATTCAGTTCCCGGAGATCTACTCTGACTGTTCTGTGCTGGGGTAGCCCACATGCAACTTTGCTCCACTCTCAGACTAGTGTGATAGACCCTTCCTGTCTGCTTGCCAGGCTGCCTTCAGGGAGAGATTTGTTTCAGTCTATCATTTTCTGGGTTATGTAGCTCTAAAATTTGGTTACAATCATTTTTTTATAGGCATTTGAAGTAATTGGGGCTGAGCTCAAGGAAGTTCCTGCTTTTACTCCACAATCTTGACTTCACCCTGATTATATCTTGAATAGCCATTGAAGAGCGCTCTTTAAGAGTAACACTTTTGCATGATTCCTTAGATTAATATGCATTATTAAAAACTACAAAATTAAAAATACAACAAAGGAGAACAGTAGAACATATGAGTATTACATGGAGAAATCCAGCATTCAACTGATAGGTAACTATCTAATAATTGGAAATCTTGTGGACTTAATATGGTTTCATATTGTCAAGGACTTTCTGATTCAGTCTAGCATCAGAGAAGCACACATTCATGACTGCCGCTGTCATGTATTGAAAACATATCAAAAGAATTGTCTCAAGTAAAATGCATAATGCTGAACAGTTACCTTGAAGTCAGTGCTATTATTATCTTCACTTTTATGGTTGAGGAAACTAAGGTAAATAGACATTAAATGACATATTTACTGCTAACAAGTATCTGAAGTGGGATTTGAAACCAGGTCTTCCTGATTGAAGTTCCAGAACTCTTAACTATTGTACTGCTAGTTGTCTTTCCACAAATAAGTGATGAGGATCCTCATTCCAACCCTCATTTCCACAGACTACTCTTGACCCCTAAGCAAGGCAATGGAAAACAATAATAATAATAAAGAAACATTATATAGTAAGGAATGTCCAAGACACAAGCCTAGAAGAAAATAAGTCCTTATCATCTATAAGCCTTAAAGAAAATTTGCCAGAAATCTTTGAAGAAGTGAAGAATTTCAAAAAGATGATACAAATGAAACAAGAGCTCCAGATGAAAGAATCAAAACTCTAGTGATAATAATTACTAACATTTAGGCAACTAGTGGCTCGGTGGAGTCAGGAAGAACTGAGTTCTAATATGTCCTCAGACACTTCCTAGCTGTGTGATCCTGGGAAGATAATTTAACTTCTGTTTGCCTTAATCTACTGAAGGAAATGGCAAACCACTCTAATATCTTTGTCAAGAAGATTCCATGGACAGTATTAGCATGCTATGGTCTACAGCAGTGGTTCTCAACCTGTGGGTCGCGACCCCTTTGGGGTTGAATGACCCTTTCACAGGGGTCACAGGGGTCACCTAAGATAATTGGAAAACACATTTCCGATGGTCTTAGGAACCTCCTCTATCCGTCTCCAGGCGGGTCTGCCCACATGCAGACACACCCAAATATGACTATTAAAGGGTTGTGGCATTAGAAAGGTTGAGAACCACTGGTCTACAGGGACACATAGAGCCAGACGTGACTGAACAGCAACACCAAAATTTATATAGTCCTTTAAGGTATTCAGTGTATTAACATTATCTTGTAGCTAGTTGATAGTGGATAGTTGGCTCACTAAATAGAATGCTGGGCCTAGAGTCAAGAAGACCTGATTTCCAATCTAGTCTGGAAATGGCAAACCACTCCTGTATCTTTGCCAAGAAAATGCCAAATGGGGTCACAAAGTGTCAGACGTGACTGAAATGACTGAACAACAAGTGAACAATAGTATATCATTTAATCCTCCTAACAACCCTGTACGGCAGGAGCTATTATTATTTTCATTTTACTGAGACTGAAGTAGGTTCAGTGAATTATATACGATCACACACGTTAGTGTCTGAGGTAGGATTCATATTCAGGTCTTGCTGACTTTAAGTACAAATCTCTAGCTACTGTGCCACTAGTACTGAGTACTAGTGAATAGGATTTGGAAAATAAACAGCTTAGCATAAGAGGCACAAAACCTTACTCAAACAAGAGACTCCTTAAAAATTGAGTTGGACTGGACACAAATAAATGACTTCATGAGGACAAAAAGAAATACTAGAAAAATTAAAAATTAAAATAAACATAAATGTAAGATGTCTTACAAAAATAAAAAAAACCCTGACTTGTAAAACATTTCATGTTGAAATAGTTTAAGAATCATGAGATTATAATTTTAATTACATAACACTGAAAAATTTTTTCACAAATGAAACCAGTGAAACCAAAATAAAAGGAAAGCAGAAAATGGAAACTTTTTTTTACAGTAAGCACCTCTGTTTATAAAGGATTCATATCTCAAAGATATAGACAACTGAATCAAATTTATAAGAATACAAACTGTTCCCCAATTGATAAATGGTCAAAGGATATGAACAGGTAGTTTTCACATGAAGAAATCAAAGATATCTATAGTCATATAAACATGCTTTAAATCTCTATTGATTAGAGAAGTACAAAATAAAACAACTCTGAGGTACCCCCTCATACCTATCTGATTGGCTAATGTGACAAAAAAGGAAAATGATAAATGTTGGAGGAGATGTGGGAAAACTGGGACACTAATGCATTGTTGGGGGAGTTGTGAACTGATCCAGCCATTTTAGAGAACAATTTGAAACTATGCCCAAAGAAAGGCCTATGAAACTATATATCCTTTGATCTAGCAATACCACTGCTATGTCTGTATCCAAAAGAGACTTTTAAAAAGAGAAAAGGATCTATTTGTACAAAAATATTTATAGCAGCCATTTTTGTAGTACCTATGAATTAAAAATTGAGCAGATGTCCACCAATTGGTGAATGATTGAACAAGTTGTGGTATATGATTATGACAGAATATTATTGTGCTCTAAGAAATGACAAGCAGGATGATTTCAGGAAAAAAAAACAAGAAAAGATGTATATAAACAGACACAAGGTGTCTTGCGAGCAGAGCTAGGAGAACATTGTGCACAGTAAAATCAACATCATACAATGAAGAACTGTGAGTGACTTGGCTGTTCTCAGCAATTCAGTGATACAAGACAATCACAAAGGACTCATGATGAAAAATGCTATCCACCTCCACAGAAAGAATTGATGTTATCTGAATAAAGACTGAAGCATTCTTCCTTCCTTCCTTCCTTCTTTCCTTCCTTCCTTCCTTCCTTCCTTCCTTCCTTCCTTCCTTTCTTCCTTCCTTCCTTCCTTCTTTCCTTCCTTTCTTCTTTTTTCCTTCCTTCTCTCCTCTCTCTCTCTCCCTCCCTCCTTCCTTCCTTCATTTCTTCCTTTTCTCTTCTTACATGAAAGGACTGATATGGAGATATTTCACACAATTACGCATGCATAACCTATATCAGATTGCTTACCATCTCAGGTAGGGGAGAATGCAGGAAGGAAGAGATAGAATTTGGAACTCAAAACTTAAAAAACAACAAATATCTTAAAAATTCACAGACATTTGGGGAAAAATAAAATCTTATTTAAAAAGAATCATGAGATTACTTCAAAATTTCCTTGGTAGAAAAGATAAATACCATAACCTTAAGAACCCATGAATTAAAACTGCCCAGACATGTTCTAAAAAGATGGCAAAAATGAATTTTGAAGGAACACACTGGTCACTTCCTAAAAGAAACCAGCATAGAAAAACTCATAGAAACATCATAAGCATAACCCATAGCTCCTATGTTAAAAAAAAAATAGTGTAAGCAGCTAAAAAGAAAGAGTTCTAGTAACTTCCAAGAAACAGGAAAAACCAAGGACCAGTGTTTTTGCCAAGAAAAACTCAGACACAATTACTTCCCAGGGTTATGAAGAGTGGGACATGACTGATAGACTCAACAACATCAAAAATTTAAAGGACAGTTAATTCTAATATCATATTAATGACTTTCAGAAATAAGAAAAAGAATGGAACCTACTAAATACCTCCTGTGATACAAATAGGGTCTTTTGGAAAGAATCATAGCAAAACAACTGATACAAAATGCTGCTTATTATTATGATAAATTTTAGCTTCAAAGAAGAAATGTGAAGAAGGTAACCTCTCCTTCTTTGTAGAAGTGGAGATTATGATTGTGGAATAATACATATTCTATGAGATTTTTTCCATAACTTGGTCAGTTTTATCAACCTTTCCTCTCTCCTCTTTTTTCTTTTTGTTCTTTGTTGTAAAGAATGACTGCCTAAATGTGGGGTAACAGAGGGTTACATTGGGAAATAATGTCTGTGATAGAAAAACAAAGATATCAGCAAACATTTATTTTTTTAAAAAGTTCATCCTTCAAAACATGAAAGCCCAAGGTCAAAAGGGAATGGCATACAAAAGATCCTGACAATAATGGAAAACCACAACAACTAGATTCTAGTGACGAAGTTCCAGAAAACAACTTGGGCCAAGATCAAAGATGGATTCAGTAGGTAGGATTGGGGAAAATATAATGCAAGCACAGAAAGGGGGAAAAAGTTAGATGGAAGCTGAAAACAGATAACCTATGACATTTCTTAAAAGCCAAAAACGATCACAGAACATTACTTTTCTTTGCTTCCATAAAAAGGAACTTTGCATTGGATTTTCTACTAAATGTTTATGAGGATTTCTCTTTCTGAGCTAGAAACTGGAAATTACTTTAAATTTATATCATATAGCTGTGCTGAGGATTTCTAAAAGTATGCAATACATAACACTCTCAACCCCAGTTAAAAGAAATGAAAACAATTTTCTCACAATACTTACTAAATGGATAAAGATACATTTATTTTAATGTCCAATATTTATTTTTACCCGATACATGCCAAGTAAATTGCAAATGAATATTGAATGAATCATGCATGCATGCCATTACTTTTGTAAATTATCTCTTCACATATATTTGATATTTTAAAATAATACTGTGTATTGCTGATTTTCTGATGTTAAAATAACATGGATATATTCATATATGTGGAAGGAGTATACATATATATGGGCAAAATTATGCTGTTTATACTTGAATTATTGTAACTGTATGGTTGAAGAGATGCAAATCTTTATAAAATCTTGTTCAGTTAAGGCTCTAATCAAATCTGCATTTCATGTCTTTCTATAATATCATATAAATGATTAAGGGTCCCTTCTATTGTTAATTCCCATTAGTGTTGATGGGAGCAAAGCGCATGTATTAAAGAAAGAATAGACTCTTTAGAGTTGAGGATTATGAAATGTAACACAGGAAAAGGGTATTTATAGTGTCTGTACTTTGATAGCACATTCTCCAAGTCCATCATCAACTTAAGCAGATTTCTTAAAAGCCTTAATGATTTAATCAATAGGAAGCACTATCATTTTTTTCCCAGACCAGCTCTGAACCCATAGAATAAAGAATGGGTACTGTGCTTTTTTGCACTGTATTTTTATTGGCTCTGATCATTTAAAGTTACATGAAGTTATACACATGCACATACACATTTAATATTATAGGATGTATAAATACCCCCCCCCAACAATTATTTACCTTTATGCTCCTGAACACTCCCTTGTAACCGAGGGGGAAAATATTAAATAAAAACAACTGACAAAGTAATTTTCTATGCCATACTACACAACAGCAGTTCCCTACCTCTCTACTTAGAGGGGGTATTAATGTTTAATCATCATTTCTCTTTGCTTGGATTTGGTCACTGCAATGAAACAACAGTCAAATGCCCTGTAGACCTACTAATAATTTCAGAGTACTTTTCTAAAGAAAATTTACTTGAATGCAGAGTAAAACTGTAGAAACAGAACTGTATACACATTGACTATGGGGAGGAGATAAAAAGAAAGAATGAAGGAAAACAGGGCCAAAGGTAGAAGAAATATTTTGAGGCAGGGGGAGGAAACAGAATGAAATCATCTTTATAGCTTTGTTGTTTGTTCATTTATTTATGTCTAACTTATTAAAGGCTATAGAGTTTGTGTAAGGGATTGTTTGTTTTGTATATTTATTCAATTATTTTCATTAATGGTGAATCCATTTGCAATTAATTTTTTTAAAGTATAGATTTTTAAGCTTCTGCTCGCAATCTTACCTCAGAATATATAGTGTATACATAAATGTACATTTATTTTAATTTTTTTCTGAAAACTCTCCTCTCCTCCCCACCTTTAACCTGTATTCCAACTTAGCAGTGCTATATAACAGATATTTTGGAGAGTCTTTATGTTTTATATGTTTTTCAGCTTATAAGTCCATTAACTAATACATAAATTAGTAATAAAATAATACATAAAATATGTGATGCGAACATAAGCAAATTTTCAAATCCATAGGGATAGGGATTACAGTTTTATTGATTCTGGGAATGGGAAACCCCCTCTACCAATACAGATCAGTACTTTCTTTGCTTCTTCGTCTGAAAATTTCCTAATGTAATTTGGTTAGGGTCAATAGTCCATATGTGTCATAAGAGAGATTTGAACTCACAGGTTTTCCTAGTTTTGAGACTTGGTAGCTCTGACCCCTACACAACCCTGACTCTAGTACACAACTTACAACATTCCTCTGAAAAACTTTTAAGTTCTCTCTATATTCTTCTCTCTCAGGAAATTGCATGATATATCTCTATCTCTATCTATCTATCTATCTATCTATCTATCTATCTATCTATATCTCTATATTGATCTCTATATCTATCTGTCTGTCTGTCTATCTATATATCACATACTTAACTATCTACAGAGACATTAGACTGATGCAATATCACCAGACTAATTTTTAATTTAATATTTTGTTTTAAATTGGCCATCAGAGTCTAATTATGGCTGACACTCTCCTCTGTAAAGTGAATGTGTAGAGATATTCTTGGTGAGGCTAAAAGGCAGTGGCAATAATAGCAAATAAAAACCTAAATTAAGGAAGAGAGAGTAAATAAAATTTTAATCATAGAAAATTTAATACTTATGTTAAGGAAGAGAATATTAAAAGTCATTTTACATAGAGTGAATTTATATCAGATTGGATTTTAAAGTTGTGCAGCCTTGAGTGATATGATAATCATGATCCCCTCCCCCAGTTCTATGAGGGGATTGAAATTTATATACTCAATAACTAGGAAAAGATCATAAAGGATCAGTCTAAAAGAATATATCTCACTCCATTTTTTGCTGTCACTCCCACAGTGATTTTAATATTTTTTTCTATGTCTTTGCTTTTTTGTGTGCCAAACATTGTTTTCAAATGCAGTCTGTTTTGTAATGAGTACTATAAACTGCAAGCTTCCCAGCCAACACACACAATTTCAAGGTACTGTAATGAAATTGTCAACTACAAGAAATATAAAAATAGAATGGTAAAAATCCTACCACTTTTAAACTCTGCTAAGACCTAAATTTAAAGTTAAAAAAAATCATGTGCCTCATATTTATATCTTTGAGAAATGTGAAAGAAAAGAGAATTTCAAACCCTAAACTGATCTTCTACTTACCTTATTCATTGTTTTCAAATGTTTGGAAAAAAAATCCCAGAGACTCTGTTTAATTTTATTCAATTAAATCTTTTTTATAAACTGGACTTCTGATTTATAAACTATGCTTCAGTTGTTCCTGAATGTAGAGGCCAGAATCATTATTAATTTATTGAATTCTTTGAAGAAAGTTATGTATGTATTATGTGAAAACGGTAAAAGCAAATTGACTGCAATGTATCACATACACATTTTCAATATCCAATAACGAAACAAAAATAACCGGTCTTTTGGGGGTCAAATCTGATATAAGATAAATACTTTTTCTCATTAAAAGATTATGCCATAATTGAACAAACAAATTAGGCAGTGAATTGCCCTAGAAATGTAAATATAGCACCTTGGCAAGACCTCTTTCACGTGTCAGCCCTCCAGAATAACAAACCCAGGTTCAAACAATATTGTGGATCTGCATTGACGGAATTTCATGCTCTCAAGCCTTCACTAGTTTGTTATCTCTATTTGTGGTTAGCCAGAGAACATGATTAATTCAAAGCAAAGGTATTTATTAAAATAAACTAATTAGAAAAATAGAAATAGAATCTTTCTACCCTCCTGCCCTTGTCCTCTACAATAAACCTGGAGTAAAACTCTCCCACAAGTATTTGATCAGTGGGATCATGAATGAGGGGTACATATCTGGAACAATTCACACACTGCAGGGCCACTAAAATCTTCTGGTAATATAATCATCCTGCTGTTTGGGGGGCTTGTGACTTTCAGGGAGCTGCCTCTACCAGATACTGAGGCATTTCTGCTCATTCTCACTATTTCTGCTGCTTTTGGCCTTTAACTGCACCATGGGTTTCCATTGGTGTGTGCCTCGGGCACAGCTAGACTCTTGGTTTCTGCTTGACCAGTAAAGCTCCTTTATTAATTTATTTGTGTCATCTCTTCATAGACATTAGCCAACCCATTCAGCTCTAATTACATTGGATGTGCATTAGGAGGTTCACCCTAAAAAAATTCAGTCTCACAGCTCTTCATTCATAACCAGACCAGAGCCAGTTTTCAAAAGTAAAGTTCAGTGCACCAAGCCTAGGATTGTGTTCTCTTCTTTAATATAATTTCTGAGATAGAGATTAAAGTACTCCACTCATGTAATCATATTCTATAGCAGCAGTTCTCAATCTGTGGGCCGTGACCCCTTTGGGGGTCAAATAACACTTTCACAGGAGTCGCCTAAGACCATTGGAAAACACATATTTCCGATGGTCTTAGGAACCGAGACACAGTTCCTCTATCTCCAGGTGGGTCGACCCACATGCAGATAAGCCCACGTACGAGTATTAAAGGGTCATAGCATTAGGAAGGTTGAGAACCACTGTTGAGGAACCATTGTTCCTCAAATCAATTCCTGGCCTGGCATACATGTTAATTTGAACTAGAAAAAAGGGAAGCGGAGAAGCCAAAGTCGTTGTTCTCCACCCACTTAGCCTAAATTCAGGCCTTTAATATGAATATCTGAAAGCAGCAAAAACTGAGAAGGCCATATCTTCACCACTGTAAAACATCATTGATTTCCTATTTGTAAGGCCTTCATAAGAGGGGTATTTCAGTGATGTTCCAGACTTTTTAACTGAATGAATCAGAGGAATGACCTAGGTATGAACCAGGCCTACACACCTGTATCGAATCAATCAGTGAAGGACATCAGATTAGATGAGAAGAGACCTTGGTCAATTTGAAAGGAGTGAAAGCCACTGGATATAATGGAGTGATGAAAGCATAGTTAAAGAGACACAGTCAGTTAGTCTTTGTGACTTTTTTTTTTGAAGACGAGCAACTTTGATTTTATTTTAGTTTGCATCATTCATTTCCACAAGATTTTGAGTTACATATTTTCTCCCCATCTTTCCCCTACCCACTGCCCCAAAACAGCCATCCCAGTGTATCTCCCCTCCCCCAGTCTA
>JAQQSU010019340.1:0-10283 GCA_028627135.1 Pseudochirops cupreus
GAAAAGTTTCTGTACAAACAAAGCCAATGTAACCAAGATTAAGAGGGAAGTGGGAAATTGGGGAAGAATATTTACAGCCAGTATCTCTGATAAAGGCCTCATTTCTAAAATATACGGGGAATTAAGTAAAATTTATAAGAATACAAATCATTCCCAACTGATAAATGGTCAAAGGATATGAACAGGCAATATTCAGAGGTAGAAATTAAAGATATTTTTAAGCATATGGAAAAATATTCTAAATCACTATTAATTCGAGAAATGCAAATCAAAACAACTTTGAGGTACCCCATCTTACCAGTCAGATTGGCTAAGATCACAAAACTGGAAAATGACAAGCACTCGAGACTATTTTACAACGGGAAAGTATTTGCAGGTCCCATACATGATTGCACACCACCAAGGTGGGGGGAAAAGAAGGGGAGAAAATTTGAAACTCAGGGGATTGTGGAAGTGAATCTTATTTACAAAAAGTAAATAAAAAAGTCAACAGAAAAAAAAAGATTGAATTCAACAATAATGTGGAAGAAATTAAAACAATAATTAGGAGATATCTTGCCAATTTAATGCTAATAATCCAGACAATCTAAGTAATATGAATGAATATTTACAAAAATACAAATTGTCCAGATTAACAGAAGAGAAAATAGAAAACTTGAGCCATTTTAGAAAAATAAATTGGACAGGTATTCAATGAACTTCCTAAAAGAAAATCCAAAAGATCAGATGGATTTATAAGTGAATTCTGCCAAAGATTTAAAGAACAATTCATTCTAATACTACATAAACTCTTTGTAAACATAGGTGAAGGAGTACTACCAAATTCCTTTCAAGACACAAATATGGCGCTAATACCTTAATCAGAAAGAACCAAGATGGAGAAAGAACACCATAGACTACTTTTCCTAATGAATATTGATCAAAAATTTTAAATAATGTACTAGCAAGGAGATTTATAGCAATATAACACAGGGCTCATATACTATAACCATATGGTGTTTATATAAGTAATGCAGGGTTTGTTTAATATTAAGAAAAACTTTCAGCATAATTGACAATATCAATAAAAAAAACTAACAGAAATCATTTAACTCAATAGATTCAGAAAAATCTTTTGACAAAATACAATATGTATCCATTCCTATTTAAAAACAAACACTAGAGAGCATAGGAATAAGTGGAACTTTCCATAAAGTAATAAGTAGTATCTATCTAAAATGATCAGCAAGCATTCTCTGTAAAGATGATAAGCTCCATTCCTTCTCAATAACATCAGGAGTGAAACAAGGATGCCCATGATCACCAATATTATTCAATATTGTACTAGAAATGTTAGCTTTAGAAATAAGAGAAGAAAAAGAAACTGAAGGAATTAGAATAGTTAATGAAAAAACAAAGCTCTCACTGTTTGGAGAATCCTAGGATCAGCTAAAAAACAGCAAAAATAATTAACTTTAGCTATGTCGTAAAATATAAAATAAACCCACATAAATCATCATATTTCAATATATGACCACCAAAGCCCAGCATCAAGAGACAGTAAAAGAAATTCCATTTAAAATAGCTGTAGACAATATGAAATACTTGGAAGTCTACATGCCAAGACACACTCAGGAACTATGTGACCACAAGTATAAAACACTCATCACACAAATAAATCAGATCTAAATAATTGATTGTTCATTGGTAGGCTGAACCAATAAAATAAAAATGACAATTCTACCTAATTTAATTATTCAGTGCCATATCAAACTACCAAAAAAATTGTTTTGTGGAGCTATAAAAAATAATAACAAATTGATCCAGAAGAACGAAAGGTCAAGAATGTCAAGGAAACTGGTCAGAAAGTGCAAAGGAAGGTGTTCTAGCCATACCAAATCTTAAATTATATTAAAAAGTAGCAATCATCAAAATGATCTGGCACTAGATAAGAAATAGATTGGTGAATCAATGAAATAGATTAGTTATATAGGGTATAATAGTAAATAATCATAGTAATCCAATCTTTGATAAACCCAAAGACCCTAGCTTCTTAGATAATAACTCACTATTTGACCAAAAAATAAAACCTGCCCTTTTGTGAAACCTGAAATAGCATGGCAGAAAGTAGGTACAGGTCAATATTTTACACCATATACCAAGAGAAGGTCAAAATGGGTACAAGATTGATACATAAATGGTGATGCCATAAGCAAATTAGATCAAGGAATAGTTTAATTGTAAGCTCTATGGAGAAGGGGAAAAGATAGGACCAAAGAAGATATAGAGGGCCTTAAAAGATATAAAATAGATAATTTTATTACATAAAATCAATACACACAAAATCAATGCAACCCAGATTAGAAGGAAAGCAAAAATCTGGAAAAAATTTTTATAGCCAGAATTTCAGATAAAGGCTTCTTTTCTAAAATATAGAGAGAATGGAGTCAAATTTCTAAGAATACAAGTCATTTCCCAATTGATAATTTGTCAAAGACTATGAACAGAAAGTTTTCAGATAAAGAAATCAAAGCTATCTATAGTCATATGAAAAATGGTCTAAATCATTATTGAGTAGAGAGATGCAAATTAAAACAACTTTTAAGTAAGATTCCTGATGTGACAGAAAAGGCAAATGATAAATGCTGGAGAAGATATGAGAAAATCGGGACACTAATAGCCAAAAACTATGAATGGATTCAATCATTCTTGATAGTGACTTGGAACTATTCTCAAAGGGCTATCAAACTGTGTGTACTCTTTGATACCTCAATACCACTACTAGGTCTGTAGCCCAAGTAGCTCATGGGGAAAGGACACACATGTACAATAATATTTATACCGACTATTTTTGTGGTGCAAAGTATTAGAAATTGAGGGAATGCCCATCAATTGGGGAATGGATAAACAAGGCACGATATATGAATGTAATGGAATACTGCTGTGCTATAAGAAATTGTGAACAGGCACATTTCAGAAAAAAAAAAAACTGGATAGACTTACATGAATTGATGCTGAGTGAAGTGAGAAGGACAAGAACAATGTACACAGCAACAGCTATATAGTCACAATGATCAATTATGATTGACTTATCTCTTCTCAGCAATGCAATGATTTAAGACAATTCCAAAAGACTCATGATGGAGAATACTTCCCACATCCAGAGAAAGAATGAATAGAGTCTGAATGCAGACCGAAGCCTATTATTTTCACTTTTGTTATTTTGTGTGTTTGTGTGTGTTTTCTTTTTTTGTTTCTTCTTTCACAACTGTGACTAATATGGAAACAAGTTTTAAAAGATTGCAGACAGGAAAAGAGGAATGAAAATTTGGAACTCAAAAACTAATAAAAATTAACATTTAAAATAGTCTTTATATGAAATTGAAAAAATGCTATTTTAAAAAGAGTAATTAAAGCAAAGGCTTTGGGAGTAGTGTAACTTACTTGAGGAAAATGTTTTCAAAATTATATATGTGCATCTGTATATATGTATGTGTGTGTGTATTGTATATATGTATACATTTATATATATATATATGTAAAGTATATATACAATGTACATGTAATATATATAAATAATAGTAAATAATGGCATTTTCTTCATTCAATAAATGATTATGAATAAAAAAATTCATAAGCAAAAGAAAGAATATGCTGAGTTCGGGTTCAATCACTGACACATTCTGACCTGTGTGATCCTGATCAGGTCTTTTAACCCCTTTCTAACAGTATAAATTGCAGAAGAGTT
Source organism: Pseudochirops cupreus (assembly GCA_028627135.1). Lineage (NCBI taxonomy): Eukaryota > Metazoa > Chordata > Mammalia > Diprotodontia > Pseudocheiridae > Pseudochirops > Pseudochirops cupreus. Next base: position 3,728 of record JAQQSU010019340.1, read on the forward strand.
ACCAAGAATCATAAGTCATGCATACAAAGATATTTGTTGTGTTGGGATAAATCCTGGGTTTAGAATGAGAGATACTAATTTTGATTTCCAGCTGGTGTTGCTTACTACCAGTGTGACCCATGCCAAGGCACTCTAAGACTCATTTTCTAATTCAAAAGCTGAAAATTTTACCTTAGAGATAATATGCAAGGTCCCATGCAAAATTTTCTAATCTAAAATGTCCCTTATATTATAATGGAACTTTTCTCTCCCATAATCTATGCTTAACTTACATTTATCTTGGAATCTGTAACATCATGCACAAGCAGATTCCAAAAGAATGCAACTGTGAACATCTTTTAAGTTTCTGATTATACAGTGTAGTGAATGCTCCATTTATTCCATAACAAATCAAGGCAAACATTCACAAAAAAATCACAATATAATATTCACACCATTACATTTTATCACAGAAAATCATAATACAATGTTCACAACAGCTTGTCTTTAGAATGGCCACGTAGTTTTCACCAAAGTGGTCATGGTATTTAGGACAAAGAACCAAAAAAAATCATCTGGTATCTCTAAGGAGGTTTGCCTCATTACTCAGTCAGTCATTCAATTATCTCACAATACAATAGTCAGTCTTCCACTCATGGGACAATCATAGATTAACTTAATCAGTCACTTATCCAGCAATCAGTTACTAAGTATCATTACTCACTAAATACAATCATTAGAATATACACAAACCCTCCACCCCTTGGTTTCTAGTAAACTTCAAGTTCATCACAGCATTCAATATCCAAGGAGAGGCCTTTTCTTCATCTTGACTTGGCATGGTGTCTCAGATTCTCCGGATCCCCTTCCATGGTCCCAGCTCCTACCTGAATCCACCAAACAGTCACCTGGATTCAGAGGCAGACAGCTCACAGGTTCTTGTCCAGTCCTCCAGGTAATTCCTGCTGCACACTGAAATTCACAGAGTCCAGTCCATCTCAAAATCTTCACAATTTCTGTTCCCCAGGAATTCAAATATCAACCAAGCAACAAACAAATAAAGTCTTAGCATACTGGTCATGTTTACTCAGCCCTCTGACAGTTTGGCTGGCCCAAGGACCCAGAAGAAATCTCAGCCTTTCAGGCAGCTTTCTCAGCAGCAACTTCAGCCTTCACCAGAGTCAGGTCTCAAGGAAATCTTCTTTCAGCTCTCAGTCAGCTTCCAGATGCTCACTGAGAAAAACTCTCTCTCTCCTCTACCAGGAGCCCACCAGGAGAAGAATTCTAATTCTCACTGTCTCTCTCTGGAGCTCTTCTTATATACAAAGTATTGGCTTCCTGTTTCAGCCAAACCCTCCTTGTTATGTCAGCAACAGGAGACAGAGTTCACATCTTCCTCTTAGCCGCAAAGGCTTTATTAGTTACTAAGGGCTAAATACCTGTGTACTTGGCATAACAAAAAAGGGGTCTTCAAATTTAAATTAATTACCATTGCAGAATTATGCTTATTTCTTTTTATATTTTGATATTCATGAAATATTTCTATTCTTTTGAACAGATTTCATTTCTAGATAAACTTATTCATTTTGTGAGAAGAGGAATTAAAACCAATTTTAACCATTCTGATCAGGCACAGAGATGGTTAACAATGGTTTCTTTGAAAATGAACTATTTCTCCTATGAATTTATATTAATTGTGTGGCTTCTGATATGTTAGTTGTTTTTACCATATGTGTATTGACTTGAATATTCAGACAAACACCATTATAGGAGATACTATTATAACAGTAATATTTTTGTAATTTAACCATTATCAATAAGAACAGGGTTTTTCCTCTTAAACTTTCCATCAGCATTATAGCTTGCTAAATTTGGATTAAACAAAATTAATATATTATCTTATGGGTATAAGCAATGACCCTTCAGCATTGAAAATAAAAAATATAGAGGCTCAAATTAATTTTAGAAAAATTGGTATCATGGATTTGTTTTTGTCTTTCAAGAAATATATGTGTACATGTAGAAAGTTGGGTAGATATGTATTTATATGTGTATATGCACATACATACACACATATGGCAACATATGCAAATACACTCATATATATCTCTATGCATGTACATATATATGCATTTGTACATATAAATATGATATCTATATATTACTTTAAGAGACACATGTATGTATATATATGTGTATACACACATACCTTCCAACCTATACTAGTTGTATGACCATGGTTTCAATTATTACCTCTGTGTACATAATTCTCAAACCTACTTATCCAGCACTCTCTTTTCTGCTCACCTCCAGTCTCACAATTAGAACTATCTGTTGGGCATATCAAATTGGATGTCCCATAGACATCTTAAACTTAACATATCCCAAACTGAACTCATTGTCTTTCCCCTAAAACACTTTCATTTTCCTAACTTCATTATTACTGTCAAGGACACTACCATTTTCCCAGTGCTACAGTCATGTAGATATCATTTTTCACTCCTTACTCTCTCATCACCCATATCCAATATGTTGCCAAGACCTGTTGAATTTACTTGTGTAATATCTTTCGCCATTGTGATAGATTCCTGATTGTTCTGCCTGCCACAAATCTTTCCACACTCCAGTTTATTCTCCAATCAACTGTGAAAGTTATCTTCCTGAATTCCAAGTCTGTCCATGTCATTCCCCCACCCAATTAACTCCAATAACTCCCTATCACTTTAAGAATCAAATATCTGAAATCCTATCTTGAAGTTGTAAGAGCCAGCACCCTAGCACACAGGGTGGGCTGCTAGCACAGGTTCTTTGATCTGCTTTTCTAAAGGAAAGACAGCTTTAAAGGGGTAAAGGATCTTACTTTAATTAACAAACAGATAAGTACAGGTAAGTAGTTCCAGAAAAAATCCAATGGACAAGGCTCTAACTTTCTAAACAGACTAATACAACCACCTGTATACACCACTGAGAGAACACTAGTAGTTGGGGGAACTCTTAACAAATGGCTACTTGGAGTCTTGTCCACGGAATCAAAAGGTCCTTCTCATGAGCAAGTCTCCAAATCAACCTCCCAGTATGTATAGATTTAAACTAATGGGGTCAGAGTCAGAAGGCACCACAATCCTCATAACTCAGTGCCTAATTAGCTTAGTACCAAAGGTGTGAAAGCCTTCCTATAAGCAAGTCTTCTTGTAAGTAAGCTTCCCCCTAAGTAAGTTCCTTCTTAGGCAAGTTCCTCCCCCAGTGAACTCTGTGTGACTCAGGATATATCACAGTTGTGAAAGCAGCAAGACATCCATAACTGAAATACGTATGTACATTTAGACCTGGGAACACAGCTCCTGTTCTGAGGGAAAAGGGAACACATGGTCATATAGGCCTATTAATGGACAGGGAAGATCTTCCTATTCTATTAACATTACAGATGTTCAAAGGCCTTCATAACCTGCCCCCTAAGCTTTCAAGGTGTCTTTCACCTTATACTTCCTTGTATGCTTTGAGATACAATCTCCTTACAAATTGCATTAAACATAATGACACACATACATACATATTAGTACAATAACTACCTCATATGGTATTATTATCTAATGAAAATCAAGTTAAAGTATATATGTTCTATACACTTTAAACCTTTACAGGTTTATATAAAAATAAGGTATTTCATTAGATATTCTCCTGTCTTCTAACTACCAATATGGCACCTGTGAGGACATGATATTTTATTCTCATCTGCAGTAGTTTGTTCATGGTTTTCATGAGTCTAATGATACCAGAGAAAGAAAACTCCCCTTTATTTTATTATCAATCCTTTTTTTTTAAAGAAAGTGGTTTATTTCAATAGTTTGCATTTTATTCAATTTTTATCCTTTCCATTGAATACGAATGAATATTTAACACTGTTGCTTATCATTAAATGTTAAAATTAGGCATCTATCCACTTTAACAATCCTAACCCATTCACTTTAATTCCAGGTAAATTTTTTCATTTAGCTTTTTTTGATTTATTTTAAACAAATTTTAAAACCTAAATACTACTGGAAACTACTTTAAAATGTAGTATTAGAAAGTCATGTCATATTTTGGAAATGTAATTAAAGTTATACATGAAAGAAACACTAATAGGAAGTAAAAATTGGCAAGAACTTTTCTACATGCTTTCATTCATCCAAAGATTCATGTTTCCTCCTATTTAAAGGACTGAATCCAGTATAAAAAGGAAAGCAAGTGATTGAGGCAGGTTTTATTTTCTTTAGACAATTCTTGTCCTTTGATGATGTGTTACAAATCTGAAAAATGTTATTTTTATGCTTTTGCTACGCAAATTAAACATTAGTGAGAATAAAATGAATTTGAAGCCACAGAACAGGTCAATACATTCTCAAGGAAGATTGGCCTATTTTCTCTCCATCCCAGTAACTCAAGCAATGCTAACAGAATGTAGAGAGAGCTGGGCTTGAATGACAGCAAGTTTTGAAAAGTATTCTCACATTATCCGCTCAATGTGAATCATCATAAAGACTGATTATTGTGACTTGGATAGCCTCTTATACACTGGCCCAATTCTTTTTTTTTTTCTGCTTTTGGTCTATGGGATCTTATACTTGGAAACAATCTCTTGTCATTTTGTGGAAAACTGCTACTCAGGAAAACAAAATTGTAAGTTAAGCAGTTTATGTGACTATGATCTTCACCCTAGTTTAGCAAAGAGTACTTATGAAAACCTGGGTTCAAATACCACTCAGTAGTTTTATGACTCTTAAAAAAAAAAACCTCTCTTTCCAAAGCTGTCATCTATTTAAGCCTCATTCCTCATCTATACGATATGAATAATACTATCTATGTCATAAGATTATTTTGAATATTTTAATGAGCTAGTGCATATAAGATTATTTATAAATTGTTTAGTTTATATATGTGTGAATACACTGTTACACACAATACTTATATATGCACACATATATGTATATAATTATATAAAATTATGTACAACATGTACATGCATATATATGCATACATATACATAAATATAAAGCAATAAAATTTGTTGGTTGGTTGATCTCAAAGAGAACCAAAATGACATCACTATGCTAAAGTCAAGTTTCAAAGTGTCTGACAGTGACTGATCAGACCAATATGACCTCAGAATGCTCTACCACAGGTTGGGTACAAATAGTCCACGTGAACATTTGGGGTGGATACTCTAAATTGAGCGCCCTGCATTTTCTGAGTTGTTTAGATTCTGCTTTGCTTATGGAGCACAGCTCCTTCTCTGATGTGGGCATGCCATGCTGAGCATTCCTGTGCCAGTGTCTCTAATGTCACATAGGCAATTTCAAATTCTTGAGAGTATACGTGTATTGCTTCTTCTGACCACCATGTGAAAACTTTCCCTGTGAGAGCTCTTTTTGGCAAGCATATGTTTTCCATTCTAACAACATATATGTGTACACACACATATATAAACATAAAGCTATAAAATATGTAGAGCATCTTAGACGCATTATCTTATGTTATGTATGTATATCACCATGTGCCTATATATATGTGTGTGTGTATCATTTATATACACATATATGTATATTACATATATAAACATGTGTGTCACTGGTAATGCTATTAAATCCTCTAAGTATATACTTAATGAATAAATGCGAATTTAAATACATTAGCTACATCACTTCATATTGAGATGCCAAAGATAATTATTTCAAGACATTCTTTCTCAGGAAATGTGGAGAATGAATTGGGAGAAACAGCTCTGTAAAAATCCTGTAAAAACTTGAAGTAGTTAAAGTTTTCTTTTGAAATTCAAAATTTCAAAGTTAACAGACTGAAGGAATGAAATATGAAGATGAAACAGGTCTGTGGTGCCTTTCACATTGGTCAGAATATTAGAATTCAGTTAAGATAATGAAAATTCCTATGTACATTTTTGAAGTTTGCTTAAAAACTTTTGGGAAATTATTTGGTTTCATAGAAGATAATATTTTTTCTACATAAACAAAAAATCTACACCTCTCTTGCCATGTTGCCAGTGCTTTCAGCCATTATAATTAAGTTAGCCGTGTAAAGCTAGTTTATGATATGACCCCCCCCCCCCCCACACACACACATTTTATAATGAGCTGGTTAACATCTGGGAAAAATAAATGTACTGGAACAGCATGCCTGAACCTGGGGTTTCTGAGCTTGTTTTAATGTGTGTGTGTGTGTGTGTGTGTGTGTGCGTGTGTGCGTGTACATACACACATATATGCAGGTGTAATATAGATGGATAAATTTTGCACTACTCTAAGGCAGTTTTTTCATGTATAATATGAAGTAGTGAGACTTATTGTTCTTTTAGGTTTCGGCCAACTACAAATTTGTATGTTTCTGTTACAAATGCATGCTCAGATGGACTTACTCAATGAACATATTATTGCTGAAATAATTTGACTTCTTCTGTTTTCACAATTACTGTGCTTAGTGATGTTGAAAAGACATACTGCTATGTTTAGTATTTTTTTTTCTTTTATATGAGATTCTTTATTAAATTTTTTTGAGTTACATCTTTTCTCCCCGTCTTTCCCCC
>JAQQSU010019341.1:0-10283 GCA_028627135.1 Pseudochirops cupreus
GTATGTATATGTATATATACATTTGTATTCCCTTCACCTATCCTCATATTGAGAAAAGTTTCATCAGTTACAGTTGTCCCTTTTCCATGTTGGCATGTAAATAGTTCAACTTTGATAAGTTCCTTATGATTTCTTTCCCATGTTAACCTTCTCATGCTTCTTGTGTTGGAGTGTCAGACTTTCTTTTCAGTTCTGGTTTTTTCAGTAAGGATGTTTGAAAATCCTCCACTTCACTGAATGACCATATTTTCCCCTGTAACACTATACTCAATTTTTCTGGGTAGGTGATTCTTGGTTTTAATCTTAGCTCCCTTGATATCTGGAATATCATATTCCAGGCCCTTCGATCCCTTAATGTAGAAGCTGCTAGATCCTAGGTTATCCTAATTGTGTTTCCACAGTATTCAAATTGTTTCTTTTTGGTAGCTTGTAATATTTTCTCCTTGATCTGGGGACTCTGGAACCTGGCTATAATATTTCTAGGAGTTTTCTTTTGGGGATCTTTTTCAAGAGGTGATTGGCGAATTTTTTCAAGTTCTATTTTGCCCTCTGGTTCAGAAAGATAATTTTTAAAAAACTTTTCAACAATGCTTATTGAAATGTAAAGGGGAATGATTCTTAGATTCTTTACTTTCAAATCTACTAGCATGTTGCCAAGAAATCAGACTAATTCTAAGTAATAATTTAAAATAAGATGTAACCAGTCATGGTACAATCTAGGTGGTCTAATATTGCTAAAGGCAATATTGTTTTTATTTTTCCATCTATTGATCCTCATCCAATTTTCCTCATTCTTCCTTGTGGATTTTCCTGTATTTCTTCCCAAGTCTCTATCTTCTTAATATATAATGCTGCCCATTTTTCTATTCTATTGCTCTTGAATAAGTTGAGTCTTTCCACAATCATATTCCAGTTGTGAGTCCAATCCCACCAAGTCTCATTGATATATTTGAGATCAAACTTGCTTCCTTGCATTATCCACTTTGCCACCAAATGAAATGATGGTTAAGTTCAGAGGCAGGAAGTTACATGGGAAGCAGGTGGGAAATGAAAGAAAAAAAATTGTATAAAGGGATCTGAATTCATGGGTTTAATTGCTGATATTTTACTTGGTTTTTTTTTTTTGGTTCATAGAGATCTAGAAATTATCTGGAATATAACCTCAGATATTGCCTAGTTCAATATTCTTATTTTAAAGAGGAGAAAACAGAGACCCAGGAAAGCAAAGTTGTTTGCCCAAAGTGACACAATAGGGGCAGGCCTGGCACAAATTTTCTTTGCTGGCAAGATCAGAGATTTAAAAGTGGGAAGGACTTTAGAGATCATTTAGATATTTTTTTTTCACTTTCTTTGTGACTAAATTGAAAGACAGAGAAGTTAATTGATTTGCCTAAGGTCACACAAGTAGGAAGTAGCATAACCAAGCATTGAATCCAGGTTCTCTCATTCCAAATCAGCACACTTTCCACTACATTGCACTGCTCTAAGCCCAATGCTTTCTCACTTCCCATTTCTAAATGGAGGGCAAAGGCATTTTTTTTTAATGGAAGAAACAGTAAAACTTTCAGGAATGAGCAAATAACTTCTTTCATAATAAGAAACAAATATCTCCACTAAAGAGTTTTTGAAGGTCCTTAAAGGATTTTCAATCAGACTATTTTAGGTTTCATGTACATGCCATATCCTTCTATGTCATATTGGTTTTCCTTTTCTTTCTGTTAAAGGGAAATCAAACCTTTTAGCATTTTCCCAAAGCATTATTTGACCCCATTTTAAAAGTGTGAAACTAAATTAAACTGTTTGGTTCTGGGTTATTTTCACTTGTCAGAGTAAAAAATGGGATCATGAATCAAAAACAGTAATGACTTGTGCTTTTCCATGGAGCAGAGATATGACTCACCTAGTTTAAACCTTTGCTAACCTAAAATCATTTAATTCCTACATTAACTAGCTATGATGGTTTTGAATCAATGCAATCTTAAGAGAAAAGTGTCTGATAACAGAGAAATGTGTCTAGTGATTGCAAGTCAGATTGATACACAGGTAGGTGATATCTCTGCTCTTGTTTTCTCCAGTTAAATGAATATAATTTTTCTGTTACATCTGGTCTCACTAATCTCCACCTACTTGATTTATTGTTGTCAATTTATTGTTGTTGTTGTTTTGCAAATATTTGTGCCAGAAAATCTTTTCTAAATTAAACGGGTGTGCTTTACATTTCTACAAGGGTGAGTTATGGAAGCAGAATGATTACAATGAGACCAAATTATTTACTCTCTTGAAAATCTGCTTCATCAGAAATAAATTTTTTGATTTTATTTCCTTATGATTGTATTTGAACACATCACATATTAATTCTACATTTCAATGGTGAAGTTTTAAAAATGCTTTCTTTAGAACTGCTATAATTAGTGTTCTCAATCATAGAGAAAGTTAGTGGAATAGAGTTTTATAGAGCTGCTACATTCTAGTTGTAGCCTGGCCAATCTTGAGAAAGTCTGACATCACAAATTCACTCTAAACCCAAGCTTGAGCAGCTCTCCAGAGGACTGCTGCTGTGAATAGCTCCAAGGTTCTGATCACATAGTATAGTGAACTCTATTTATTCAGCAGTAAACTAAAGCAAAACATTCACAGAAACCAAAATACAGCATTCACAATAACAACTTATCACTAAAGTGGCCACATATTCTTAAACAAAAGATATCATTCAGTACATCCTTAACTCACATCATCCTTAAGGGGTATAAAGTACAAAGATATCCCACCCCTAGGTCACATTGTCTTAGTCTTGTCAGTCAGAAAGTCTTCTGTCATCTTAGTTGGAGACTGGCTTCCAATCATCCTTAACTCAAATCATCCTTAAGGGGTACAACTTACAAAGTACAAAGTTCTGCCACCCCTAGGTCATAGTAAATCATGATCTTGTCAATCAGCACTAAGTACCCAAGGAAAGGTCCTTTCATATTCCCTCAAGGCTGACTCCCAAACTCCATGGTTACTCTTCCATGCTCCCAGCTCTTGCCTGAATTCACCCAACCATCACCTGGATTCACAGGTAGGCAGCTCTCAACTCCTGTTCCAGTTCCCATTCCATATTGAAGCTCATAGTGACCAGCCCAGTTCAAGCCCTGTGAAGTCTCTATTTCTGGGAAAAGAAAACTTAACAGAACCACAACAATATTCATATACATTGCTGCCATCATCATCAATTCACTTTCTGCCTGTGAAATCAACACAGACCCACAAAGAGGATCTGAGAAATCAACACAAATCATCAGCAAAGTCCCAGGACCTCTGAAAACCCCCCTTCAGGACCTCTGTAAATGGACAACAAGAAAATCTTCTTTCAGGGCTTCTGAACCAAGTGTAAGGTCCCAAGGCTTGTGTTTGTGTGTGTGTGTGTGTGTGTGTGTGTGTGTGTGTATCATATGTATATCATATGCATACATATATGTATGTATATATATATATATATATATATATATATATATATATATATATATATATATATGTGTATATAATCTGCTCTTGCCTGTTCCACCCACCTCTTTCATCCTTCCTGTTCAGCTCTTTGGCAAGTCCCTCCCACTGTGGGCTTCACAGATTCTGTTTCTAACAAAGACTTGGTATAATCACAGGTGAGGTTCAAAGGCACTTAAAGAACTGAAACAAGGTGCTAAATATTCTAATAACTAAAATAAGAAGCTAAATACTCCTCTGCTTGCCATTACACTGACCTTTAAAAGAAGGCTATTCTCCAGATAACAGAAACTTAGTAAGCACAGTTACAAAACTAAAGAGATACAGAAAGAGGAGGAAGCAGATATAATGTATGGTGCTTATATCTACCTTCTCAAATATTGATGTACCAGGAGAGAGACACAGTAATGTTCACTTCACAGATGGCTTTTGGTGATACCTGACAATGCAACCATAAACTTTCCCAAATCTCAGGACTTCAACAGGAGGCAAGGTTCTGTAATAGTAGCCAGTCCATATATTAACATAGATTTGAGATAGCAGAGTCAAGATTGCCAAGTAGGGACAAAATCAGCTGATCTCTCCCAACATTTCACTCTAGACAACTTGAAAATAATGCTTTAAATCCATTCGTAGAGTAGCATAACCAAACAAAGGTTAGGGTGAAACATTTTTCTAGCCTAAGACAACTTAACATGTCAGGAGGAGAGGTCTGTGACACTTGGGTGGGGGCAGGCCTGGAAGGCAAGGTAGCAGTACCAGCAGTGACTGTTGGCAGTGGCAGTGTAGCCAGCCAGCAGCAATAGCAGCTTCAGGAATTCTCAGTCCAGATATGGTAAGGTGATTGGACAACTGATCAAAAAGAGATTACAAGCAACCATTTGTTGGCACTGGGAGCAACTGGCAGTAATTCAAAGCTCTATTGCATAAGTGTGAGTTGACCATATTGGGATGAATTAAGGGGTGAAAAAGAGGGATGCCCTGGGAGAAGGAGGAAGGGAGAAGTAGAATTGGGAAAAATTTTCTTCCCCCAAAAAGAAGTGTGCACAGAAGGTTTTCTACAATGAAGGGGAAAATGAGGGGCATAGTGGCAAGCAACACTTGAACCTTACTCTCATCATAATTGATTCAAAGAAGGAAGAATACATGTACACACTCAATTGGACGTAGAAATCTATCTTGTGCAACTGGAAAACAGTAGGGGAATAAGGATATGAGAAAGGAGTGAGAAGTGATAAAAGGGAGGGCAGATCAAGTGAGGCAGTGATCAGAAGCAAAACAGACTTTCAAGGAGGGACAAGGTAAAAAGAGGGAGAGAAGGATAAAGAGAAGTAAATAGGATGGAGGAAAATACACAGTAATCATAACTATGCATGTGGCTGGGATGAGGTCACACATAAAATGAAAAGAAATAGCAGAATAGATTGGAAATTAGAATACTGTTTCTGACTACTTCCTTCTTTTATCTGCCATCCCTTCTCTTATCCACCTCCCCTATTATTTCTCTGTTTGGTAAGAGAGATTTTATATCCAAATGAGTATGTACTATTCCCACTTTTAACTGAATTCTGATAAAGTTTTGTCATCCCACCTTTTCCCCCCTCCACTGTAAAGTTCTTACTTGTACACATCTTTTATGCGGGATAATTTCTGTTCTTCTTCTTCTCCCCTCCCTTTCTCCCAGTACATCTATCATCCCTTCATTTTTTTTTAGATTATCCCATCGTAATCAACCCACACCCATACCCTTTCTCTATGTATATTTCTTCTAAATGCCCTAATAATGATAAAGTTCTTAGGAGTAACACGTTTCACTTTCCCATATAGAAATGTAAACAGTTTAACCATATTAGTTCCCTTATGATTTCTTTTTCATGGTTACCTTTTTAACCTTCTCTTGAGTCTTGCATTTTGATGTCAAATTTTATATTCAGCTCTGGTCTTTTCATCAGGAATGTTTGAAAGTCCTCTATTTCATTAACTTTCTACTTTCCCCAGAAGGATTATAAACATTTTTGCTGGGTAGGTTATTCTTGGTTGTAATCTTTTGCCTTCTGAAATATCATATTTCAAGCCTTCTGGTACTTTGATGTGGAAGCTATTAAATCTTGGGTGATTTTGACTGTGCCTTCATTCTATTGGGATTGTTTCTTTCTGAATTCTTGCAATATTCTCTCCCGGACATGGGAACTTTGGAATTTGACTGTGATATTCTAGGGAGTTTTTGCTTTGCAGTCTCTTTCAGGAGGTGATTTGTTGATTATTTTAATGTCTATTTCACCTTCTAGCTCTAGAATATCAAGGCATTTCCTTGGTAATTTTTTGAAATATGATGTGTAGGCAATTTTTTGGACCCTGGCTTTCAGGTGGTTATATGATTTTCAAGCTATCTCTCCTTGGTCCATTTTCCTGGTTAGTTATTTTTCTGATGAGATATTTCACATTTTTCTTTTTATTCTTTTGACTTTGATTTCTTTCTTCATGCTTAATGGACTTACTAATTTTCATTTGCCCAATCCTAATTTTTAAAGATTTATTTGTGTCACTGAACTTTTGTACCTTTTTTTTTACAATTCAGTCAATTCCACTTTTTAAGTAGTTGTTTTATTCAGTGCATTTTTGTACCTCTTCTTTTCATTTAGCCTCTTCTGCTTTTTAAGGAGGTCTTTTCTTTGGTGAGTTTTTGTGCCTCTTTTACCAAGCTGTTAATTTTCTTTTTATAATTTTCTTGTATCACTCTTATTTCCTTTCCATTTTCCTCTGATTCTCTTATTTGACTTTTAATATCCTTTCTCAGTTCTCTTTATGTTTGAGAAATGAGGCCTTAATCAGAGACACTTGCTATAAAAATTGCCATGCAGCTTCCTGCTTTCCTTCTAATCTCGATCGCATGGGTTTTGTTTCTGCAAAGGTTTTATAGCTTAATGTAAACAAAATTATCCATTTTTCATTTTCTAATGCGTTCTATCTCTTGTTTCATCATTAATTCTCCATAGATATGACAGGTAAACTGTTCCTTGGTCTCTTCGTCATGTTTGTCCTTCATTTTTGAAGAGGACATGTCATCAGGGAAATGATGACATGAGTTGCTGTTGACTTTGATTTGAGTGCGGGAGGATTGTGCAAGATCACTAGTCTCACTTTCTACTCCAGAGCTGTCTGGATCCAGTGACCAGATATTCATCAGGATGACTGGAGATGACTCAGGATGCAATGGGAGACTCTAGCCCTTTTAGTCTAAGGTCTTTTCAGGTGCTCACTTACAGTGAGGTAACACCCATTCTGTGAATAGGCCTCTTTAAGAAGTGAGTCAAGGGATGATCCTTTTAATTAGAAAAAAGAAAAAAAATAGAGCTGGGTGGGGAAGACCCTCAGGGTTGCAGTTCCAAAGAGAAGGAAGGAAGGCAGGCAGAGAGAGAAAGAAAGAAAAAGAAAGGAAGGAAGAAATAAAAGAAAGAAGGAAGAAAGGAAGGAATCTAACCAGTAAATCCCAAGTTAATTGGGTACCTTCTGCCATCAAATTTTACCTTCCTTTGGAGAGGAGAAGGAGAGGGAGAAAGAGAGGTAAAGGATGAGCTGAGTTACCTAACTAGCTGAGACTCTATTCAGGCAGCTCTCCTAATTTGCTTATGATATCACCCTTTATGTTTAAATTATTTACCCATTTTGACCTTATCATGGTATATGGTGTGAGGTATTGGTCTATACCTCTTGCTTATGTCATATTGTTTTCCAGTTTCCTAGCAGTTGGTCAAATAGTGAATTCTTATCCAAGAAACTGGGGTCCTTGTGTTTATCAAAGTGTAGATTACTATAGTAAATACTACCATGATTTATGTACCTAATCTATTCCAATGATCCATCACTCTATTTCATAGCTAGTACCAAATTAGATGATTACCTCATCAATGTCAAGACTTAGCTTAATCATGTGATAAATTCACCTTGATTGAGTCTGGGGATCTTCAAGGGGGAAACCTGAAGATAGCAGAGTTGTCTCAAAAAGCAGCACTACCAGGTCTTTCACAGCATTGTTGTTCATGTCAGTCTCGGCCTTCAGCCTGAAGTCTCCACAATGGTATGATCTGGGTTTATTTTTAGGTGCTTCTTGGCCATAATGTAACCTATTATATAGGTTTTTTAGACTTTCTTTAAAAAATCTTTTATTTATTTATTTTTAGTTTTCTACATTCATTTCCACAAGATTTTCAGTTACAAATTTTCTCCCTGTCTTTCCCCTTCCCTCCAGCCCAAATAGTGAGCCTACTTGAATACCACTTCCCCCAATCTGCTCTCTCTTATATTCTCCTCCATCCCTCCCCCAACATTATATAGTTTTCTGTCAATGCCTAGGCCTTCATGATGCATTTCATGTTGGCTGGGCAGTCGTATGTGCTAGTCGCAATGCAACAGAGTGAAGATGCCAACAGATTGAAGATTGTCACTTTCTCAAACTTCTTATACTGAATTTCCTGCATTAGCTTGCAAAAGTTCTCAAATTTTGCCTTACTCTCCTCCATTTTTTTCTTTTGTTCTTTATTCTCTGGAAGTTTTAGCCATTCCTTAGTAACAGAGACAGAAGTCTTCCAGTTGAATTTCTTTAGCTGCTGCATACAGAACTTATAAATGGGCTTTGTCATATACACTACTTCAAAACCACATTTCTGTTCCTGTTCCACAAAAGCAGAGTTGGCCACTTGCACTTTGCTCTTACCAGTGATACAGTAGATGCATTTCTGTGCTTTCTTCATTCTAGACACATATTCAAATGAGGAAGTCAGCTCATCTCCTGACTGAGATGTGTGGTAACATAACAGTTCAGATAAATGGCACCTGTTGGTTTAGTCTTCATGGATTCCAAACTTCAGGTTTTTCTAAAAGGCTTCAGAACTTTGTGTAATTCTCTTTGTCTTCTGCCATTTCAGAGAAGAGTTGAGACACTTCTCAACAATGTTCTTATGGATTACCTTCAAGATCTTACTCTGCTGCACCATCTCTCTGGAAATATTGAGGGGCAGATCTTTAGAGTCTGCCACACCTTGGATAAAATTAAAATACCCAGAAATAAACTCATCACAACTGTTTGTGATGAACATACAACATATATACAGCATAATGTTGTTCTTCTTTTTGTTTTCTAAGAGATCACAAGGAGCCTGATGGTGGATGAAGAGCAGAGCTCTGATTTCCAGGTAACCTTCCCCAGAGAAATGCTTTACTGCCAAATGATCTTCCTAATCATTGTTGTGGCTCCTATAAAACTTGCCCTATTTCTCTTGGCTTATGTCATCAGGGTTAAGTGTTCTTATAAGTTTAGTCTTGTTCAGCTCTTCCTGATCAATGTATTTCTACTTTATTTTCTTGCTTTTATTCTGCTTGTCATTGCTTTCATCCTCTTCTCCAGATCCTACATCTTCAGTCTTGGGTTTCTCCTCATCTTTAGCTGACTTTCCCTCTTCTTTCTCTTTGTCTTCCTCCATCTCATCATCACTTATTTCCTTCTCTTGTTCTCTCTCCAAATAAAGTGTGATGGGATAACCAATGAATTGAGAGTGTTTCTTTACAAAGACCTTGACCCTCCTCTCTTCTAGATACTCTGTCTGGTCTTCTGTCAGATATAAGATCACCTTGGGGCCCCTGCCAATAAGTTCACCATGGTCAGCATGGACTGTGAAAGAGCCACCAGCAGAAGACTCCCAGGGATACTATTCATCATCATTGTGCTTGGTGATGACAACTACCTTCTCTGCCACCAAGTAAACAGAATAGACACCCACAACAAACTGGCCAATCATGGAGATGTCTGCTCCAGCTTGCAAAGCCTCCACAAAAGCCTTGGTTCCAGCCTTGGCAATAGTTCTGAAGTTATTGAGCAAATCAGCTTTTGTCATGCCAATGCCAGTGCGCACCAAAGTCAGAGTATGCACCTGAGGGTTGGGGATGATGTCAATCTTTAGCTTTTTACCACTGTCCAATTTGGAAGGATCTGTCAAACTCTCATAGCAGATCTTGTCCAGGGCATCGGAAGCATTGGAAATGATCTCTCAAATGAAAATTTTCTTATTAGAATAAAAGGTGTTTATAATCAAGGTTATAAGCTGGGCAATCCCCTCCTGGAAGGCAAAGGTCTCCACCTCCTCCCCTCCGTGCTGTACTTCCTCAAGTATCTTGAGTGGTTGTGGATAAGAAGGTCAGCTGAGGGGAGTGGCTCACTGAAGTCCAGTGGCCCCACAATCTGGGTACTGTAAGGAGTTTGGCATAAGAGAAGATGGTGGCTACCTCCACCTTCTCTATATATTGGCAATGTCCAAGCATTCTTTTTTTTTTCCTTTTTAAATCTTTTTATTGTGAGCAGCCAAAACTTTTGTTTAAGTGCTGTTGAATTTTATTACTAGATTCCATACCCCTACAGTTGGTAAATTGCATACCATTTTAGGTATTTCAATGAGACTTAGAAATCTAAGAAAAAATCAGTATTCAAAGGGTTAATTTGGTTTATAACAACAATTTTTTTCATCTTCTTCAGTTCAAAATCCAGCTTTGAAACCGAGGAAGGCTTTCAAATCATTATAGTGAAACCACAGTGGTCCTTTAGCCAGTCGCAGTTTGGTTACCAATTACCCGGAGAATCTCTTTATGAATGCCTCCTTCTTGAGTGTTGATGCTTGTATCTCCTACTTGACCATCTTCATATCTTATGATTTCTTTTCCATGTTTGTCTTCTCATGCTTCTTGTGCTGGAGTGTCAAACCTTCTCTCCAGCTCTGGTTTTTTCAGCAGAAATGTTTGAAAGTCCTCCA
>JAQQSU010019342.1:0-10283 GCA_028627135.1 Pseudochirops cupreus
GGGCACAGCCGCGGCTTCAGGCCAGGCTGGTTTCGGTTCGCAGTGCTGATACGGTTCCTCTTAGCCGAGCTGACTTTAGTGGGAAGTATCTTTGTGTGCGTTTTGGAGTTCCAGGATTGGTTTAGAGTCCTATTTTATGGGTATTTTGGGGTGGCTATGTGAGAGCTGCGATGTGTTGCTGCTTCTACGCCGCCATCTTCACAACATTTTTTTAATGTACAGAAAAGCACAGGAGTTCGGAAGGAAACATAAACAGGACATCCTTCAAAGTAGCACGTTGAATTTATTGTATGTTTTTTAAAAAGCAAGTTTTATGTAACTGAGGTTCACCAATTCCACGTACAATTTTTTCTGTTTCTACTTCATATATGTATATGAAGGTTTGCAAATTCACTTTTTTTTTTCTGTTCTACTTAAAAGTAAGGGGTTTTCAGTATTTGTAAAGTAAAGGATTTTTTTTTAAAAAGTAACAAAAATTCTAATCAATGCAAAGACCAATCAAAATCCAAAAGACTGATGAAACGTATTTTTGGAGCACTCATTGAAGAGGTGTTGGGCTGTAGGTACAGAATGAGACATACATTTTCAGACATGAACAATACAAAATAGATGTTATGTCTCTGACACGACACTTACTATTTACAAAGATGGGTTTTTATTGGGGAGGCCAGAATTGTGAAAAAGGAGTTAAGAGGCAGCAGTAGGGATACCAAAAAACTTTTTAAAAAGAAGAGGGGAGGGGAAGAAAAAAGGTACCAATAAAATTTTTTTACAATACTTAGAAAAGAAGAGATGGGGGGCGAAGCCAAGATGGCAGAGTAAAAGCAAGAACTTGTCAGAGCTCCCACTCCAACCATCACCAATACCTGCAAAATATGACTCCAAACAAATTTTAGTGCTACAGAACCACAAAGTAACAAAGAGAAACAAATCTCCCGATAAAGGTGGCTTGGCAAGCCCCACACTGGGAACCAAGGGCAGATCCGCATAAAGCTGCACGGTCCCAGACCCGAGGCAGCCCCAACCAGCAATACAGACCAGCTGGAACTGACTTCAGGAGAGTGAATCAGCAGCAGCTGTGGTGGTTTCCAGACTTCTCAACCCATAAATGCCAAAGAGAAAGTAAAAGGTCAGTGGGGAACTCTGTTGGAACTGGGTGAAGGAAGAGCACGGTCCCACCCCTTCCCCCAGGGCAAGAGGTGGTGGAAGCTCCATGGTTGCAATTGCTCCCATATGGCTGCCTCTGGAGCTCCTGGCCTGCAGATTGTAGGGGGACCAAGCAACCATTCAGAGGGTAATTGCTCTTGCTTTGACCTGCTTGGATCTGGATCGTGGTCTTGGGTGGTGGTCCTGGGTGTGTGGCCAGTGTGCCAGAACTTGGGGTGTCTGCAGAGATGGCACCCTCTTTATAACTCTGACAACAACTGTGAAAACCCCAGCGATTTGGAACACAGCTCTCTCCACTTTGCAAGCAGAGTTCTACTGTGG
Organism: Pseudochirops cupreus; assembly: GCA_028627135.1. NCBI lineage: Eukaryota > Metazoa > Chordata > Mammalia > Diprotodontia > Pseudocheiridae > Pseudochirops > Pseudochirops cupreus. Next base: position 1,489 of record JAQQSU010019342.1, read on the forward strand.
CAAAGAGCTCAAAAGTCCAGTAACTGACTGGCAAGATGAACAAGTAGAGGAAGAGCAACCAGACCATAGCATCCTTTTTGGGGGACAAAAAGGATCAAAACATGGAACCAGAAAAAGTCAATGCAGTCAAAACTCCTGCATCAAAAGCTTCCAAGAAAAATACGAATTGGTTACAGGCCATGGAGAAGCTCAAGAAGGATTCTGAAAATCAAGTAGGAGAAGTGGAGGAAAAATTGGGAAGACAAATGAGAATGATGCAAGAAAATCATGAAAAGTAAGTCAACAGCCTGCGAAAAGAGACCCAAAAAAATACAGAAGAAAATAACACCTTAAAAAATAGGCTAACTCAAATGGCAAAAGAGGCCCAAAAAGCCAACGAGGAGAAGAATGCCTTAAGAAGTCCAATTGCCCAGATGGAAAAGGAATTTCAAAAACTCCTTCAAAAATTTCAAAAATTCCTTCAAAATTAGAGTGGAGCAAATGGAAGCAAATGACTTTATGAGAAATCAAGATACTATCAAACAGATCCAAACAAATGAAAAAATAGAAGGCAATGTGAAATATCTCACTGGAAAAACCACTGACCTGGAAAACAGATCCAGGAGAGATCATTTAAGAATTACTGGACTACCTGAAAGCCATGATCAAAAAAAGAGCTTAGAAATCATCCTTCAAGAAATTCTCAAGGAAAACTGCTCTGATATTTCAGAACCAGAGGGCAAAATAGAAATTGAAAGAATTCACCAATCACCTCTTGAAAAAGATCCCAAAAAGAAAACTCCTAGGAATATCATAGCCAAACTCCAGCATTCTGAGGTCAAGAAGAAAATATTATAAGTTGTCAGGAAGAAACAATTTGAGTATTGTGGAAACACAATCAGGATAACACAAGATCTAGCAGCTTCTACACTTAGGGATCGAAGGATTTGGAATATGATACTCCATAGGTCAAAGAAGCTAGGATTAAAACCAATAATCACCTACCCAGCAAAACTGAGTATAATGTTTCAGGGGAAATATGGTCAATCAATGAAATGGAGGACTTTCAAACATTCTTGATGAAAAAAACCAGAGTGGAACAGAAAATCTGATTTTCAAATATAAGCAGCAAAATACACATGAGAAGGTAAACAGGAAAAAGAAATCATAAGGAATTTATGAAAGCTGAACTATTTACATTCCTAAATGGAAAAACAATAATTGTAACTCATGAGACTTTTCTCAGTATGAGGATAGTTGAAGGGAATATATATGTATATGTATATATGTATACACATATATATTTATGTATAGGAAGGTGCATGATGTATAAATACATATGTGAGTGTGTGTATATGTGTGTACATGTATATACACAGAGGCCACAGGATCAGTTGAATAGGAAGGGATGATATCTAAAAAATAAAATTAAGAAGTGAGAGAGGAATATAATGAAAGAAGGAGAAAGGGAGAGATAGAAAAGGGTAAATTATCTCATATAAAAGAGGCAAGAAAAAACTGTTACAATAGAGGAGAGGACCAGGAAGGTAAAAGGGAATGAGTCAACCTTACTGTCACTGAATTTGGCTTAAGGAGGGAATAACATACACACTCATTTGGGTATCTTCCCCTACAGCAGTGGTTCTTAACCTTCCTAATGCCATGACCCTTTAATACAGTTCCTCATGTTGTGGTGACCCCCAACCATAAAATTATTTTCATTGCCACTTCATAACTGTAATTTTGCTACTGTTATAAATTGTAATGCAAATATCTGATATGCGAATGTATTTTCACTGTTACAAATTGAACATAACCCACAGGTTGAGAACCACTGCCCTACAGAAAAGTAAGAGGGAAGGGGATGAGAGGCGGGATGATAGAAGGCACGGCAGATTGAGGGAGAGGGTAGTTAGAACCACATACTTTTGAAAAGGAACAGGGTCAAAGTAGAAAATAGAATAAGTGGGGGGCAGGAGAGGATGGAGGGAAATATAGTTAGTCTTCCACAATATAACTACCATGGAAACGTTTTGCATAGCTACATATGTACAACCTATATTGAACTGCTTATCTTTCCAGTGGGGGTAGCTAAGGAGGGGAAGAAGGGAAAGAATCTAGAAATCAAAGTTTTAAAGACAAATGTTTTTAAAAAGTTGTAAGAAAATAAAAGGAACTCTTTTAAGAAAAAAAAAAAAGAAGAGATGGAAGCTCAGAAGGGAACCCAAAAAGCATGGCTATTATGTCCATAATCTTTAACCAAGAGATTCCACTGTTAGCCATATATCCAAGGAGATCATTGACAAAAAGAAAGGTCCCTTATACAACTAAATGTTTACAGTAGCACTTTTTGTGGTAGCAAAGAAATGGAAACAAAGTAGATGCTCACCACTTGGGGAAGTACTAAACAAATGGTGGAACATGAATGAAAGGAATATAACTATGCTGTGAGAAACGATAAACATGAAGACTATACATTAGTATGAAAAGATTTCCATGAATTAGTGCAAAGTGAAGTAAACAAAACCAAGAAAACCATATATACAACATCCACAACATAAATAACGTAAAGAATAACCACCACAGAACAATCAAAAATTACTTTTGCAAAATTACAAAAACCAAGCTTGGGTCAAAGAAGAGATATGAAAAAAATCTGTCTTCCCACTCCTCCGAACAGGGGAGTCTACAAGTGTAAAATATTACACAAGTCAGATTCTTTTTTGATATAGTAATGGATTTTACTAAATTTTTTCTCTTCCTTTCTTCTTTTTTTTTAATTCCTTGGTCGTATGGGATGGATAAAAGGCAAAACATATCAATAAAAACCTATTTTTAATTGCACAGAAGACAGCAGGAGGGAGCTGAGGAGGGGTCACAGACAAACAGGAAAGTGCTGACATTACTAAGCTTGATCTAAACTTAAAAAGCAAGCTGTTCATGATAGTCACATTTCCATATAAATGTGTTTGTAACTGTCTGGTTCATAATTAGTTTTGAGACTTCCCCCTTCCCCTACGTGCCTCCGCTCTGCCCCACCACAAGGGGAAGCACAAGCTTTTTCATACATCTACAGTCGTCTGGCATCAGCTTGTTGCTCTACGTTTTAGAGGTGGAATCTAATGGGCAAATGTGCCAGAAATAAGCATGAGCACAGTTAGAAGGAAGATTCAAAAATAAAAGTTCTCGATCTCGATGATCCAAAGTTACACGTCCCTCATTACCCTGACTCTTCTCACACAACTGCTCAGCCCTGATGAAATGCTCCACACCCCCAGAGCTCGATGTTTACCCCAAAGCGGTGTGCACCTTCCCAGACTTCCTCCTTCTCTGCACAGACAGAAACCCCCAAGTTAGAACAAGTCCCTAATTGCTCTCTAGAAACATCAAAGCAATTTTGGCAAGGAGCCAGCGTCAGATTTTCATAGCCCCTCCTTTGGGCCCTTTCATAGCTCAGGCAAATCGAAAAAGATAAAACTCAAACTGAAAAGATTTTGAAGTAATCTTGAAAATAAGGGAGCTGAGACAGTTATACTGAAACATGGCATTATTAAAAAAACATTTCTGATGAATTGTACCTTTTAGTCATCCTTTCTAAGACTGATCCCCAATCTATACACCACATAATAAAGGGCAGGGCGAGATGCACATCATCCTTTTTTACTTCCTCTATGGACTACTCTATGGACTACCTCTATGGACTACTGGTAGTCTTTCTTCAAACTGACAAGTTTTAATTACCTCCAACTCCATCCTGTGACTTTTGCCCTTTCTGACTCCTACCCAGTATAACCCCTGTAGAGGAAGTCAAACTAAAGAGAACAAGAATACATCATTTTGCCCTTCCTGTTATCTCAGAGAAACAAAGAGTAATAAAGATTGTGTAAATGATGAGACTTAGCTCAATGATAAATGAACCAAGTTATCAGATCCAGAGCATAGTTACTAGGGGAAAATCAACCAAGTACCCAACTCAGAAAACTCTACTCCCATTCATCTATTCTTCCTCATCTCCTAACTTTCTAACAATTAGAAAAACTTATCAGATATCTCAAAGAAGAATAGGCTACCTGGGAAGGTAACGTTCTCCCTGTTACTACAGGCCTTCAAGCAAAGGAGGAATATTCTTTTGTAAGAGATTCTGTAAAAGATTGGACTTGATGACTTCTGAGGTTCCGTGGCTGTCAGTCACTACACCTTAGCCCCCAGCATGTGAAAATTCACAGCAAGAAGGGATACAAGTCAGTCAAATATGTCAAGCCCAGAGTAAACATCTTAAAATCAGAATGTTATTGAGCTTAAGAGTCATATTTGCTAAGGGGGTGTAATAAGGGCCTCTGGTTGTTGCTCTTCTAGGCAGTTGCCAAGAACAGAGGCAAGAAACAGCTCTTAACTTTAATCAATAAATATTCCAACCCCCAGGGAGTAAGATGTATTCCACAAAGAGCTCTGCTTTGGGACACTAAAATCCACAGAGACTGTTAAGTGGAAAAGGTCAACCATACTAGATTATTACTCAGAAGAAAAAGATTTAAAATAACGTACAAAACATAAGAGCTTCAGAATGTTGGGTGTCTCACCTGTCTTATATACGCTAAGTGAGCATTTACAAGAAGAAAAGTCAAAACGTGAGAAATAGTTCCATTCTGCTTCTGTTTCCAAGGTCAGAACAGGGACAGTAGAGAAGGAGGCAGAACTATGTACAAATTACAATGGGGAGGCAAAATGTGTGCTTTCTTCTAATATGTATTGTCATTAATCTCCAATTTCACTGCCTGAATCAAAATAAATTCTTTCAGAAGAGGAATGGTCTGAATCTGCCTTTGGTCTATTTTTGAAGTACTTTTCAGACTGTTTGCTATACTTCCTTACACCAAGTAAATCCTCAATAAATTGTGCTAGTGGTCAAGAACTACAAGTACTCCTGGTGATTCCCAAAGGCTGTGACCTAGTAGCTGAGAACAGGCACAGATAGTTTCTTTTCTGGCCCCCCAAAGTCTCCAGGGGAGAATCTGAAACACATGCAACAGGGTCTAGCCACATCTACCACTGTAGCTCTAATCATACCCTCTCATCACCTTCTGCTAGATCACCACCCAGGTACACCATGTGACTACAGCTGTGCTGCTGACGTGGATGTCTTATTTCACAATACTGAAATCAAAAGATAGTATCTTTCAGACCACATTGGTAGGTTTGTGAGAGAATTTGCAGGTCCTAACTACTAGAACGGCTTCCCAGCAGACTGACTACAAACTACTAGTTAATCTCCAATCCAAGAAGATAGGGGTTTGGAAAGCACCATGATTTCACCTGGCACTAGGATTGACTGCTTTTACATACCCCCTCACATCTAGAATTCCTGTACTGTGGGAAGTCCCCAAAGGCAATAAGCAGCACACTGAAGGCCCACTCCCCGCTATAAAACCAAAACCCTCTTCTACTCTAATGTCAGCAACTGGCTTCTCAGCACCACCATATAACACCACAACCCCAGTCAGTGATCAAAAAAAGGATTTTAAGGAAATAAAAAATAGGTCATATAGTAGAAAAACAAAGGTACAGAAATCAGGAGACCTGGGTTCTAATTTTAAGTTCTGCCACCAAGTAGCCTTGTGACCTTGGGGAAATCACCTCTCTTTCCAGAGTCTCAATGTTCTTATTTGTGAAAGGAAGAAACTAGAGCTGATGATATGTAATGTGCCTTTCAGCTAACATGTCTATGATTCTAAAATTTTATAATGGGTTATAATGGCTATAATAGTGACTGAAGGGGAATATCCATGGGACTGGGACCCTAAGCCCCACCCCACCCCCCACTAACTGCATACTATTACAGATCAAACAACAATACCAAGGGTCCATACTACCATGCCTGTGTACCAAGAGGCAAACAGAAATGGCTACATGGAATTCCCCAACAGAAAGTACTGAAGTGCCAACGAAGATTAGGTAACCCCTACATGTCCTGTTACACACTAACTTCCTCCCACTTCCGATTTCTCTAGTCCAGTCATTTAATATTTACAGGCATCTCTACTTCACTGTTGGGCTAACAATATTTAAAACTCAACATATCTAAAAGAAATCTCATTATCTGTCCCTTTTCCTTCTCCCTCCTTTTCTAAATTCCTCTTTACTGTCAACTACAGTCCAAGTTATGAGAGAGCCTTTGGGCCCAACAGAAGCTAAAGAGAGAATGTGATAAGAAAGAGGCGCCAGCAGCTGGTACTAAAAAAAAAAAATCACAATGCAGTCAAGGAACTAAGAGGCTATTCTGTAGCACTCCACTCAGCCTGAACTTTGGATATTCTCTAATAACGTTTTTTCCCCTTTAAGGGAACCTAGAGAGTCAAGTGAACTTTTCCTTATGCATATGCTACAGTGCAGGAGTAGAAGTACACTTTGTGATCTGTCCCCAGGACAACCCAGAGTCCTCATACTCCAAGGAATACTTTGCCTTAGGTTCACTTAATTGTTCATTCATTTTCTCCACTTCTTAGGGGTGTAGAAGCAGAAAAAGAATCCAAGTGTCCAGATTTTCAATCCAGAGCTCTTTCTACTACAGCACATCTTTTTTTTTTTTTGGCTTTTTTTTTGGAGGGAGGTGGGCAGGGCAATTGGGGTTAAGTGACTTGCCCAAGGTCACACAGCTAATAAGTGTTAAATGTCTGGCGTCACATTTGAACTCAGGTCCTCCTGACTACAGGGCTGGTGCTCCATTCACTGTGCCACCTAGCCGCCCCTACTACAGAACATCTTAATTAAGCATTAATGCTTTTTCCCTTTTTTTGTCTGTACTTCCTTTCTCATACTTGGTGATAAGGTTTATTACATATGACCATGGAAGAGAGAGGGTAGTCTTCTTCTTGTCAACAAGCTGGCACTAGAGAATTTCTCTCCTAAGCCCCCAGTGCACCTCTCTCATTTTCATAAGCACCAACAGACATATCAGTCAATGAGCATGGAATCATATGATCCAAAAATATTCAGAAGTGAGAAATGATTAATTTTTACTATAAAAGTTAAGAAATAATTCCAGTATGCCAAGCTGTCGTCAAAGTTTCACAATTATTGAAATGTAGCCACCTGGGATAAATGGCTGAGACTGCAACTGTATCAAGAATACCATCCCTCTTGAGTCTGAATTTTTGGAAAGAGAATATAAGGTAATTAACACCTTAAAGGGTTTAGAAACCCCGGGCAGGGTTGGGTTGGCTCTAAGTGATATAGAATCAGCAATTAAAGTCCCACAAGTAGAACTTGAGAGTGGAGTCTTTTCAGAAAGGTTAAAGGCATGTGCTTGGATAGAACTGGTTGACATATTTCAGTGTTAACAATACCACAATTTGTCCTATAGCAAATGACACCCAATTTGGCATGTGAAACCATTGTCCAAGGCCTAACCTGAAGAACTTCGTGTTCAGGGAGGGTGAGAAGTAAAAAAACCATAGGAAAAATGTACTTTGAAAGAGCTGGTAGAAATAGTCAATGACTATAGTAATCTACTATTTGATGAATCCAAAGACTCCAGTTTCTGGAATAAGAACTCACTATTTAACAAAAACTGCTGGGAAAACTGAAAAGTAGTATGGCAGAAAGGGATAGACCAACATCTTATATCCTATAGCAAAATAAAGTCAAAATGTACCCATTTTGATTTAGATATAAAGACTGATACTATAAACAAACAAGGAGAGCAAGGAATAGGTTACCTGTCAGATCTATGGATAAGGGAAGAATGTATGACCAAATTAGAGTTAGAGAACATTATGAAATGCAAAACGGATGATTTTGATTACATTAAAGTTTCTGCACAAAGCCAATGCAACCATGATTACAAGGGAAGCAGAAAGCTAGGAAATCATTTCTACAGTCAATGTCTCTGATAAAGGCCTCATTTCTAAAATATATAGAGAACTGAGTCAAATCTATAACAATACAAGTCATTCCCCAATTGATAAATGGTCAAAGGATATGAACAGACAGTTTTCAGAGGAAGAAACTAAGGTTATCTATAGCCGTATGAAAAAATGTTCTAGGGGCGGAGCCAAGATGGCGGCATAGCAGCAGCAACACATCGCAGCTCTCACATAGCCACCCCAAAATACCCATAAAATAGGACTCTAAACCAATCCTAGAACTCCAAAACGCACACAAAGATACTTCCCACTAAATTCAGCTCAGCTACGCGGAACCATATCAGCACTGCAAACCAAAACCAGCCTGCCCTGAAGTCCGGCTGTGCCCTGGGGGCGGCTGGACGGGAGGAGCTGAGGAGCTTCAGGTGAGTGGATTAGCGGCAGCTGTGAATGGGAATTGTGAAAGGGGGAGATAAGCAGTCTGGCCAGAAGGCCTCCAGAGTGGAAAAGCAAAAGCAAAAGGCAGAGGTTTTGCACCCGCCTAGGCGTTGCAGCTTCCCGCCCCCGGCCTGCAGGCAGCAGGGGGACTGAGCTATTGAATTCAGGCCAGGGCTCTCACGTTGAGTGGCCTGGACGGATCGCTGTCTTGGGCCTCGGTCTTGGAGTCTTTATTATCCAGTCTGTCGGAAGTATATAGGGAGAGTTCCCAGCCTCTCCCTTAGAGCTACGGCAGCTGGGAGGACCCCAGCAATTTGGGACAGAGCTTTCCCTTCTGGAAGCAGAGCCCCACAGAGATTTAAAAAAAAAATAATCACGGTCTGAAGAACCATGAGTAAGAATAAGCATAAGAAGCAAAGTAAGAACAGCTCCAAACCCTTGATACCTTCTTTGGGGTAAAGAAAGATCATGGGAGAGAGAGGGAGGAGGAGAGTGCAGCCAGAGCACCCCCACCAG
>JAQQSU010019343.1:0-10283 GCA_028627135.1 Pseudochirops cupreus
AAAAAGTTGAATTGATAAATAAAGCTAAAAGTTTTTTTTTTCTGAGATTGAAATAGACAAGCCATTAACTACCTTATTAAAAAGAAAAAATTTATTTTTTTAAAACAAATTACCATTATCAAAAATGAAAAAGAAGAATTCACAAACTATGAAGAGGAAATAAAGAACATCATTAGAAACTATTTTATCCATCCATATGCCTACAAAAGAAAACTTAAATAAATAATATTTAGAATTGTATAAAATACCAAAATTAGAACAAAAACAGATAATTTAAGCAACCTAATTTCAGAGGAAGACCAGACTGTGGGGGAAATAAAATCTTTACGACCAGACAGATTCCCAAGTGAATTCTAACATTTGAAGAACAATTAATTCTAAAACTAGCCAAATAAGGGCAAAATATTTATTTCTCATTGTAGAAAAAGTCGATATAATACAATGATAATACTACCTAAGTGTCTGTAAAGAGACTAAGAATACATACCACAAATACTATACACTAGCATGAGGTAAGAAATTATACCAGAAATGAGAAGGTGGTTTAGTATTAGAAAACTATAAGCTTAAAGAACCATATTAATAACATAATTCACAATATCATATTACTATATCAATAGATGCAGAAAAGGCTTTTTGACAAAATACAATCTTTTCTGTTAAAGAAAAAATAGAAATAAATGGACTTTTTCCTTGGAATCTTAAGTAGAATATATCTTTACTCAGCATCACCAGGACTTGGGTTCAGAACTACACTGCTAAATTCCTCATTCCTGGTTCTATGTTTAATCTTTTGATCCTACCTTCTTGAATTCAATTCAACTAAAATTTTAAAAAATTATTAAATGCCTTCTAGGTATAGGAATTTGGAAGGGTGATAGTATACATCTTAAAACAAGAGTTACTATTATATGGAATGGAGATAAACTGAAACCCTTTCCAATAAATTATTAGGTAAAATAATGATGACTACAGTCCTTGACATAGTACTAGAAATGCTTTCTATAGAAATAATACCAGAAAAAGAAATTATGGGAATAACCAAAGGTAAAGAAGAAATAAAATTATAACCTTTTTTTTTCCAGATGACATAATTGTGCACTTGGGTCAACTGAAAAATTAATTGAAACATGAATAACTTTAGCAAACGTACAGGATATAACGTAAATCCTCAAAAATCAATAACATTTCTATGTAATGCCAATAAATCCCAGCAAGAATAACTAGAAAGAGAAATCCCATTTCAAATTACTTCTGAATATATAAAATGCTTGGAGTTTATCATTCTAGATGAACTGGAGAAGTAATTAGAAATGGCTAACTGTTATGTTAACAAGAAGTAACTTGTTACCAAAATAAAGACAAACATAAATATTTGGGAGAAATGTATGAATTGCTCATGAGTAGAGAGAGTCAATATAATCTGATGACAATATTTCCTAATTATTCAACATCATACCAATCAAACAATCAAAAGATCACTTTATAGACTTTGAAAAAATAACAATTCATATGAAGAAAAAAAAGAATATCTATAGAAATCATGAAAAAATATTAATGAGGGGGGTCTATCATTCCTAGATCTCACATGATACTACAGATCCCTTATTAAAACATTTTGGAATAGCTTAAGAAACAGACATTTATGGGATGACAGCTTAAAAATGAAAACATGGAATGCAATGGAAGAAGAGGAAAGGGAGAGGTAAAAGAGTTACTAAAAGAGTGTTATAAAGAGGGGAAAACTTGGGAAAGGAAGAAGGGGGAGGCACCTGAAACCTTGTTCTCATCAGAATTGACTAAAGATGAAATAGTAACACACTCAGTTCGGTATAGCAATCTATTACCCTATAGGAAAAGCAGAGGATAAGGGGAATAAAAAAAGAGGGAATAGAGTTAGGGCAGGCTGATGGAAGGGAGGACAGAATAGGGAAGGTAGAAGTCAGAAGCAAAATATTTTTGACGATATACAGGGTGAAAAGAGACAGAGAGTAGGATAAATAGAAGAAAACAGGTTTGAGCAAAACACACAGTAATCCTAACTGTGAAAAAAAATTTCCAAGTTTCTTTGATAAAGGCCTCGCTTCTCAAATATATAGAGAAATGAGTCAAACTTATAAAAATAAGAGCCATTTCACAATTGATAAATGGTCAATGGATATGAACAAGCAGTTTTCAGACAAAGTAACAAAAGTTATCTATAGTCATGAAAAAAAATGTTCCAAATCACTACTGATTGGAGAAATGAAAATTAAAACAATTCTGAGGTACCACCTGTAATGGTAAGGGAATTTGAAGATATTTGCTGCCCCTTAAAGGCCTAAGGAATTTGATGATCTTCCCTACCCCTTAGTGGGCCTCAAGTGGAACCTAACAGGAGGGGCTTGATTGTGGGGAGGCTTGTTTTTCAGGAAGGCCCACATCTTTTGTTACTTTGTAATTAGGCTGTGGATCATGAAGGTTGTGATATCCTCTGACCCTGAAGAAAGGTATATATACTCTGAGGTGAGGTTTTACTTTGGGGCTTACTTACAGAAAGAGTACTGTGATTTGACCAGATAAGACTCTGGGGAGCTGTTGCGCCACCCTCTCCCCCCCGCCCCCACTTTGAAAACCCAAATGTTGGTGCTTCTTTCTCTGGTAACTAAGTATGTAGATATGTAATGATGAGCTAGAAGTCCTGTCTTTTGTCGGTTGAATTGTGCTATTTTCTCTGTCAGTATTTTTGATCAGCTTGCAATTTCTCTTTTTTTTTTCTTAAGTTCAGGGTGCTGACTTTTTCACTTTTTCCCCTGAACTAAGTGATATATATATATATATATATATATATATATATATATATATATATATATATATATATATACACATATATATATACACATATACATATATATATACATATATATATATACATATATATATATATACACATATATCCATCAACTGGGGAAATGACTGGAGAAGTTGTAGCATCTTATTATGAGGGAATACTATTATAAGAAATGATGAATAGGATGTTCTCAGAAATATCTGGAAAGACTTACATGAAATGATGCAAAGTTAAATAAGCAGAATCAGGAGAACTTTGTACCCAGTGACAGCAATATTGTATAATGATCAACTGTGAAGGACTTAGCTATTCTCAGCAATACACTGATCCCAGACAATTCCAAAGGACCTATGATGAAAAGTGCTATCCACTTCCAAAGGAAAAAAAAAATTGATGGAGCCTAAACATAGATCTAAACATAATCTTTTTCAAATTTTATTTTTCTTGGGAGTTTTTTTGGTCAGTGTTTTCTTTCACAACATGACTAATATGGAAATATATTTTCCAAGACTATACATATATAACCTATACAAAATTTCTTGCCTTTTCAATGAGGGATATGGGGAGAAGGGAACAGATAAAATCTGGAACTCAGAATTTTTAATGAATGTTGAACACTGTTTTACATATAATCAGGAAAAAATGAAATGTTAAATTAAAAAAAAAGAAACAGAGATTGATCAGTGACACAGATCGAGTATAAAACACCAAAAACCAAATTTATCCAGTGCTCTAGTATTCAATAAATGCAAAGATCCCAGCTACCATGATAAACCCTCATTATTTGACAAAAATGGAAAATCAAATAGCATAAGAGAAATTAGGCTTAGACAACCACCTTTCAATTTATGTAAAATAAGATCCAAAAGGAATGACTTAGATACAAAATTATATATCATAAACAAATTGTAAATGAAGAATTATGTGTCAGATCCATAGATAGGAGACCTATCAACGAGTACAATCATTCTGAAAGCAAATTAGAAATATGTACATACATACATATATATATATATATATACACGCACACACACACACACACATATATATATTTAATTATGTATACAAACTTGCTAAATAGTGCATTCCCTTTCACTCAGCTGTACAACTATAGTATATATTCTACATAGTATATATACTACTATATTACTGGCTCTACTACTGCAACCATACTCCTATACCTCCCCCTAAAAAAAGAAAAATCCTATATGTACAGAAATATTTACTATAAAGTAAAAGGATATAAAACAATTGAGGAATGCCTGAATAATTTATGGTATATAAATGTAATAGAATATTATTTTGTTGTAAGAAGCAAGGAAATAATTTTTAAATATGTGAATCATTACAGAATAAAGTGAACAGAAAAAGAACAATTTATAATATAACATCAATGTTAAAATAATGAGTAATTCTGAGGATATTTGTAAACTAATAAACGATCAGCAAGGAGAAAAATTATATAAAATCATTGTAAAAACAACTCTGAAAGCTATGAGCAATGATAGATACCTCCAGAGGAAAGATGATGAAATAAACTATTATTATAGAGAGGTGATAGATTTAGGGTATGGAATGAAACACAAATTTTTGAGCATAACCATTGGAAGTATTTGTTTGGCTTGTCCATGCATATTTAGAATCAGTTTGCTTTATTCCTTTGCTTCTCATCAGCATGGAGAGTAGGAGGGAGAGTAAATAAATTTCTGTTAATCTTTTTTTTTTTTAAGAGAGTTTACTGGAGTGGTAGGTTGTTGCTATAGATAAGGAATTTTGCATGAACTTTCAGATGAGGTAACTATATTATTAATTTTACATATCTACTTTGCTTTGTTTTAGAAGACCTCTCATGAAATGAAAGCAATCTATAAATGTTTATAACATAAAAACAAAACTATCAATAAAATAGAAGAAAAGCACAAAAATGAATTGTTAGCCCTTACATCACTGCAGAGAATCCTGTCTATGTGGTTGAATATAGTTGCAATACATATACCTGAGCTGGAAGTAAACAGTTTGGTCCCTCCTGCAAGGCTTCAGAACTGCAACAATGGCAAAAAAATAAAAAGTCTATTACCTAAAGGAGACAATCAGGGAAAGTGCAAGATTGTGCGAACTATGGGCACAGAAAGAGAGAGAGAAGAAGAAAAAGGTTATTGGTACAGAACCAACATATATGAGATACATTTTCATGTTTGTGTGTGCATGTGTGAGAAAAAAAAGAGAGAGAGAGAGAGAGGGAGGGAGAGAGACAGACAGACAGAGATAGACAGAGACAGAGAGACAGAGACAGACAGAGAGAGAGATCTGCATTCTACTTTACCAACCACAGTGCAAGAAAAACTTTAAAATTAAAAACAAAAACACAACCATGCAAAAATATGTTTCTTCTGAAACTCACATAGAAGGAAGCTACCAAACACTGTATAGATTTCATTCAATGTAAATGAAATATTTATTAAGTACCTTCTATACACTGTCACATACTACATACTGGCACCTATTATATACAAATTAAGCACCTAAGACACTAGGGTAGATGCTAGGCACACAGAAAGAAAAAGGTGGTAAGTTCCTTACCTTGATTATATGAGACTCTACCCAAATAATTCTAATACTGTGCATGAGTCATAGGTAAAAGACAGATAGTGACCTAGTTAGAGCAGCAGAAGCAGCTGGCAAGAAGAGCTCTGAGAAGCTAATGTTGTTTCTTTGCTGTGACTCTACTCCACCTTTCCTTTCTGCCTCAGACACTAACCCTTACTTACCCAAAGAGCTGCTGCTGTCACCTGCTAAACTGTTTCTCTGAAGCATTACTGCTGACCTGTGTTTCTGTCTTACCTTTTTTCCAGTTGCTATTTGCTGCTAGATTTCTATTTTTCTAACTAGCTGCTATCATTGACTTCTGAGATGTCTTCCTCAAAAAGAATATGACGTCTCCTTTCAAAGATTGCCCAAGTCTCAAAATATCACAGCTCTTTACTTAGCCACATTCAGAGAGTGGAGAAAAGACCCCTCAGGCAAGATCTTTCTTTTCTCACAAACTCACTATCTTTGGTAGAATTCTCTCCGGACCACTTGATATTTAGGTTCAGTTAAATAAATACTTTTCAGTTCCCATCATGGTTCTGGAAGTACTAAGTAAACTACAGAGGAGTTTTAACATACCTCAAGGAAACAACCAGGGAAACTGGGTCTGAAAAATCTTTGCCCTGCACTCCTAAAATTATGTTAAGGCCATTATTCTTTTTACACAGAATTTTAGAATTAAAGGTAGTTTAAAGATTATTCAAATAACTCCTTTAATTTTACAGTTCAGTAAGTTGAGGCCTACAGAAATTAAATTAATTGCTTCACACAACAATTAGTGACAGAACACCATCTCAAAATTAGAATCACCATTCTAAGAGGAAAAGAGGAGATGATGTTATGGTTTTCCACTAGGTGAAATCTTTGCTTTGTTTTACAAGACAACTGAATTTACATAATAAAGAATTTTACTTTAATTCACTCTTCACTTTATAAAATCAGGGTTATACTTGTTCTTCCCACCTTGATACTATATAATGAATCAAGTAAAATAAAATGGAACTTCCTTGAAATAATTTTAATCTTGTCTTTTCTTCCCAAACATCTCCCACAGGATAAATGCTTTAAAAATACTTGTTTAAGTGAATAATGTATGGGATAGTGTCTCAATAAAACAATATTTAAAAATAAACATTTTGGAGGCAGCTAAGTGGCACAGGGAACAGAGCACCGGCCCTGGAATCAGGAGGACCTGATTTCAAATCCGGCTTTAGACATTTAACACTTACTAGCCGTATGACCTTGGGCAAGTCACTTAACCCCAATTGCCCTGCCTCCTCTTCCAAAAAAAGAAAGAAAGAAAGCAAAATAAATTAACATTTTTCTTTAGGGTTATTGGCCAACCCTGCTGGACCAAGCAGGACCTAGAATATCACCCTGAAATCCGGAATTTCTGTTTATCTAAAGTCCCCTCTTCTTTTTTAGAGGCTTGTTCTTTATATTTTTCCATTTGTCTAGGAACTCCTTGGTTACTCTACCTCAACCTTCCCTGTGGTCACGGGATTTCCTGGGAGAGCCTCATAGATTTACAAGTTTCTTCTCTAGGAAAACCAGTCCAAGGATCTTTAGTCAAGGATTTCTAGTCCCTTCCTCAGTCTCTCAGTTCTCCTTTCCATCTGTCTAGATCCCTTTTGAGGGACCTAAGTCTAAGTATTTAGCTCCAAATGAGTTTGTCTAACCTATATGGAAGAACTGTCATTAGTTTTTCTTCATCTTCAAATCTAGATTTAGAGATAAAAGAAAGGCAGAATCACATATACTCTTTTTAGAAACCGATGCTTGCAAATTTTGTAATGTTTTAATATGAACATATTAAAACTAGTAATTTTACACTATATTACAGCAAATTGGGTCTTTAACTCCTTTCAACAACTCATTAAAACAGCAGCTCATTCAATTGGACTCCACTAATTCAGGATTTCCAATAATTATGATTATTGCTGGAATCAGGAATAGTAATAGATGTGAGTGGATAAGAGAGGTCTTGTTTCTGGAGTTTCTGAAATGTCAGACTGGAGAATTTGGAATTTATTCACTGTGACTAAAACAATACTCATCAAAAAGTGAGTACTTATTGAACTAGGAATTGACTGATCCAGGTTTTGTGTTGACTTAGAATCCTTTCCACATCTGTCTCCTAGGCAAGTTAGCTGTTACTACACTTCTACACAACAGTTGAATAGAAAGAGATAGGGAGAAAAACCTGGTGTCAATATCTCTACAGAAAACAACAGCCTTTTCTATATGAATTTTCCATTTGAACAATTATGAAAAAAGAAATAGCCAAGGTCTCCAGACTGGTATTCCACAAACTGGCTATTATACTGTGAATTTAGAGCTTAATGAAATGGCAGATGAAAGTAGCAGAGATCCAGGTGAGCTTTCTTTGTAGTTAATCAATATAGTTATGTTGTTGTTCCTGAAAGACTGGGTCTGCCTAAGACACCCAGGCTGGAAATATTAACTGTTACTCACAGACCCAATCCCATTACTGATTAGCCCAGAAGCTTTGACCTGCTCCTCTAATTCATCCTCCACAGGGAAGATGATGGTACCCTACTACTTGGAGATCCCATAATGGTATCTGCATGAATATTCTATCTGCTGCACCTCAGAACTCCTGATCTCAAGATATTCACCAGCCCCAAACTCCATTTTAGTAATGATTACAGGCAAGTCTCGTGACATGGGTGGATTTCTTGGTGTGTCCAGTTTATGTTACTCTTTTTTGTGAATTACTCTGGGAAAAAAAATATTTTGTTTTGTGGTTAGCTATTTGAGCCCTGACATAGAGAATAGAGAAATGTCAGGGAGGGCAATGAAGAATCTTTGTCCAAAAGGCACTAACAAGAGCACTGGATAAGCCTTTTTTTTAAGACTTTATTTTAAAACTTTAAATTCCATATTCTTTCCCTTCCTCCCTCATCTCCTATCCTTACTGAGAAGATAAGCAATTCAATATAGGTTGTACATATGTAGTTACACAAAACACTTCCATAGTGGATATATTGTGAAAGACTGACTATATTTCCCTCCATCCTATCCTGCCCTGCACTTATTCTATTCTCTGCTTTGTCCCTGTCCCTTTACAAAAGTGTATGTTTCTAACCTCCCCCCCCAACCTTCCTTCCCCTCCATCATCTCCCCTCTCATCCCCTTTCCTCTACTCTCCTGTCGGGCAAAATACCCAATTCAGAGTGTATGTCATTCCCTTCCTAAGCCAAATTCAATGAGAGTAAGGTTGACCCATTCCCTTTTGCCTTCCTGTTCTACCCCTCTACTGTAACCATCACCCTTGCCTCATCTATATGATATAATTTACCCCATTCTCTCTCCCCATCTCCTCTCATTACATTCCTCCCTCATCTTTCAATTTCACCTTTTAAATATCATCCCTTCCTATTCAATTGATCCTGCGCCCTCTGTCTATGTATACCTGTACACATATACACACACGCACATATGCATATACACTCTCCTATATAGACATATATGTATGTATACATACGTATACATTTATATTCCCTTCAACTATCCTCAAACTGAGAAAAGTTTCATGAGTTACAATTATCATTTTTCCATGTAGGCATGTAAATAGTTCAACTTTGATAAGTTCCTTACAATTTCTTTTCCCTGTTTACCTTCTCATGCTTTTCTTGCTTCTTGTATTTGAATGTCAAATTTTCTATTTGGTTCTGGTTTTTTCATCAAGAATGCTTGAATGTCTCCCATCTCATTGAATGACCATATTTTCCCCTGAAACATTATACTCAGTTTTGCTGGGTAGGTGATTCTTGGTTTAATCCTAGCTCCTTTGATCTCCAGATTGTCATATTCCAAGCCCTTCAATCCCTTAATGTAGAAGCTGCTAGATCCTGTGTTATCCTGATTGTGTTTCCACAATATTCAAATTGCTTCTTCTTAGCTACTTGTAATATTTTCTACTTGATCTAGGAACTCTGGAACCTGGTTATAATATTCCTAGGAGTGTTCTTTTTTTGGATCTTTTTCAAGAGGTGATTGGCAAAGTCTTTCAAGTTCTATTTTTCTCTCTGCTTCTAAAATATCTGGGCAATTTTCCTTGAGAATTTCTTGAAGGATGATTTCTAGGTTCTTTTTTTGATTATGGCTTTTAGGTAGTCCAATAATTTTTAAATTGTCTCTCCTGGATGTATTTTCCAGGTCAGTGATTTTTTTCAATGAGATATTCCACATTGCCTTCTATTTTTTTTTCATTTGTTTGGATCTGTTTAATAGTATCTTGAGTTCTCATAAAGTCATTTGCTTCCATTTGCTCCAATCTAATTTTGAAGGAATTATTCTCTTTAGTGAGCTTTGGAAATTCTTTTTTCCATTTGTCAAATTCGGCTTTTTAAGGTATTCTTCTCCTCATTGGCTTTTTGGGCCTCTTTTGTCATTTGAGTTAGTCTGTTTTTCAAGGTGTTATTTTCTTCAGTCAGGTTGTTGACTCTCTTATCATGATTTTCTTGCATCATTCTCATTTATCTTCCCAATTTTTCCTCCATTTCTCTTACTTGGTTTTCAAAATCCTCCTTGAATTCCTTCATGGCCTGTAACCAGTTTTTATTTTTCTTGGAAGCTTTTGGTTCAGGAGTTCTGACTGTGTTGTCTTCCTCTGGTTCCATGCTTTGATTCTTTTTTTCCCAAAAAAAGGAATCTAAAGTTGGGTGGCTTTGCTTGCTTTGCTTACTTTGCTTGCTCATGTTGCCTATCAATTACTTGACTTTTGAGCTCTTTGCCACAGTAGAACTCTGCTTCCAAAGGAGAGAGCTTTGTCCCAAATTGCTGGGGGTTTTGCAGCTGCTAGAGCTGTATGGAGGGATCCATCTCTACACCCCCCCCC
>JAQQSU010019344.1:0-10283 GCA_028627135.1 Pseudochirops cupreus
TCTGGTATTTAAATGAATGCACTATCTATATTTCTTATGTAGAGAGCCTGTTCCATTTTGTGATTAATAACTATATCAGCATATTTATAGTTACTGTAGGCATTGTGAATACTGCATTGCTGATACACCTGCTATGTGCCGGGTGCTTTGCAGCTATTATCTAATTTGATCTTCATAACAATTGTATGAAACAGGTGCTATTATGATCCCCATTTTACAGATGAGAAAACTGAGGCAGGAAGAGGTTAAAAAATGACTTGTCCAAGATTACATAGCTAATAAGTGTCTGAGGAAGAATTTGAACTCAGGTCTTCCTGACTCCAGGCCCAGTACTCTAACCACTGTACCACCAGCTGCCCGGATAAAGGCTGAGAATTGATAGAATCGAAGTTTATAAACTCATAAAGTCTAGAAGCAGGTATGTCTGATTAGAAGACTTAACCTGGAGTCCCAGCTCTACCACTTGTCCACTACATCCCCCGGGTCACCTTTACCTCTCTGAACTTCCGTTTCCCCATCTGTAGAATGGGAACAATAATACTTGTATCCCCTGTCTCAGAGGCTGTTGTGGGGCTCAGATGATTTAATGGATCATAGAGTACTTATAGAAATGTTAAGTTATTGAGCACAATCTTTATTTCTGATCACATTTTATTTGTTAAAGCCCCCTGAAGTCTTCTGTTTGAGATTTGTGACCTGCATTTTCATGAAGACTACTAACATACTCAGATTTCCCTAGGTGAAAGATATTTGAGACAAAGGATGTGCTCTATTCTTTCCCACTGAGTGTATGCTCCAGTTGGAATCCAGCTCTTAAGTATGGTCTGGGGTCATTCATTGGTAGAGGCTATTTTTAGAGAGAGAACATATTTATCTATTCAACTTTCCTCCTGACAGAAGTGGATTCAGTGAAGTAGATAGAACATTCCATGCCTCTCACTGTCCTCCACCCATCCCCTCCTTTCCTCCAGAGAAGGACCCAGTGACAGTGGTAGGATTTCAGACTAAGGAGTGTCCAGCTTGCATATACATACATACATACACATATGCGTATGTATGTATGTATATATTTATAATATGTTTATTATCCAGACTGTACTGACATCTATTGGTCCTCCCCAAGAAAAAAAAGTGGTAAAAACTAGATCTGTGGCTTTTGTGTTTTGAGGAAGCATCCTAGACAGTGAAAAGCAAATAGATGAAGAAATCATCTTTTCTCCTGACTGTGCTTCATCCAGCACATTGTCAGGCTTGCAATACTGGATTTCTGCAGGAGTTTGGAGCATGAGCTAGGATCATAAATGATCAGGGTTCCTGCCTAATGATGGTGTCAGGATCTGTTCAGTTTGGAAGCTTCCTACCAGAAACTGTCCCCTCACTCCCCACCCCAGGGAGGTAGTCTCAGGCTTGAGGGCTGCTTCCTGCCTGACCAGGAAAAATATAAAAGTTTTCTGAGACAAGGAATTGGTTTAGACTCACCAGTATTGGTGATGATCAAAAGACTATAGATTTAGAACTGAAAGAGCTTTGGAAGTCATCTGGTCAAAAGCTCTTATTTTACAGATGAAGAAATTAAGCCAAGAAGGGTCAATGATTTGCCCAAGATCACACAGAAAGTACATAGCAAAGCCAGAATTGGCTCTGCTCATTGATGATGGTGTTAGCTGATATTTCTGAAAGCACCATAAGGTTTGCAAAATGAATGTGAATATATTATATATAACATATATACACATGTATATACATATGTGCCCACAAACATTCATTTATATGTGCTTTTTCTTATATTCACAATACATCTACATATAATATATGTATACACATAAACACATATGTGTATATATATGCATACACATACATACATGTATGTATACACACATAATTTGCTACTTTTCTCTTGTTTAATTTGCTTTTCTCCTACAGCTCCTGGTTCCTGATTCTTTTCCTTGACTTGTGATCACTTCCATTACTCTACCCTCCTATATTCATGTCCTCTTGGTTTCTGTCCATCTGCTTGGTCTCTTACCTACTACTTACCCGGATCCTTACTTTTTTTGTGTGTATGACTCAACATTCATTTGCTCACCTTGTTCTGAATCACAGTCTGGCCTTAAGGATTAATCCAGACTAGACATACCCTCAATTTAGACTGCTTAATTGATTCCAGAACCTAAACTATGCCTTGAATGGTGAAAGAAGACGATGTATATTAGATCCTGGATATAACTGCAATATAGGATCAACTAAGTGTCCAATGTTAGTGCCATGGCTATTGTCAATTGTCAGTAATTCCTTTCACAGGTTTAAATGTGTAACACAATCCCTTATTGGTGAAGGTTGAGTTGAAAAAGTGGTAGAGACTAGCTCTTACCATGAAGTAGGTGTAATAATTAATCAGCAGTGTCAATGAGAAGAGAAAACATAGCACTGCTGTAAATCAGGGTGGTATGTGTGAGAAAGAATCATTCTGTGTATGGGAGAGAAAGGGGAAGACAGATGCATGTGATAGGTATGTGACCCCAGGCAAATCATTTAAACTCTTCTGGCCTCAGTTTTCTCATCTATAAAAATGAGGGGATTATATTTGATGACCCCTAAATTCCCTTCTCTAGTTCTAAACCTATGGTCTCCATGAAAAAGAACCTAGAAGTTGGAGCCTTGGTGACTTGGGCATGAGCTTTGATTTGAGAGAGAACAGGGAAAATATATAGTAGATTGAATTTGGAAACTGGCAGAGCTTACCAATACTTTGAGACTGAAGAGATAATGTGTGGATGCTTGGTCCTAGTACTTGGGATGTGGTAAAGAAAGAGTTGAATCAGATTCTGCATATCTGAAGGGCGTATTTCTGAGTACCCTGTCTTCATATGGGAAAAGAATATCCTTGGGTTCGGGGCACGGGAGTGGTCTGAAGTGTGAGGGTGTGCATGAAATCAGGAGGAATTTGGTGACTTCTATCATGAGGCTAAGTGGGTCTGTGATGCCACTATTCTCTGGACACTGTCACTAATCTGGTCTTCTCTGATGCCTGTTCTGGGTCCCAAACTATTTGATCTTCATTATTTGCTTTACAATCTTAATTCAATGCTCTTCTGGCCCAGGTATCAAGAGAGATGGATTGTTTTCATATTTTCAGGTCTGAGTTTGAGTCTCTTTCTCAGAACCTGGAAAAAGCCAGCCAGCAATGGGCTGGAATTAAAATACCCTTAACCTTGTGAGCTCTTACTGGTAAGAGAGCTGACAAATAGTTGGTATACATGACCAGAAGTCTTTTTACTATTTACCTTGCTTTTTTTCTTCTTAAAAAAAATTTTTTTGGGAGGGGAGAAGGCAAGGCAATTGGAGTTAAGTGACTTGCCCAAGGTCACACATCTAGTAAGTTTTATGTGTTTGAGGCCAAATTTGAACTCAGGTCCTCCTGACTCCAGGGCTGGTGCTCTATTCACTGCGTCACCTAGCTGCCCCACTTTTTTTCTTTTTTCTTTTATTTTAAATTTATGGAATAAAGCATTTCCATAACTTAGTATAATAAAAAAGATGATTATATGTGAAATTGCAAATCAATTATATACAACTTGCTCTTCCTTTTAAGTATATAATAAAGTTATCAGATAAATTTCTTCTTTTCCTTTTTTTTCTTCCCTCCCCCCTCACTCACCTATTCACCTTTCACTTTCCACTTCTTCAGAATAGTCTTGTTTTATATATGTAGTTACAGAGGTCAAGAGAATGTATCCATGTGTCACAAGTGAAGCGAAACACTTAGCATTTAGAGTGAACAAAGCAATCTGGGCAGTGTAATCAGTTTATCCAGATAGCAAAAACCAAAAATAAGTCTATCTCATGCTGTGTATACTATGCTTTAGTCAACAATCTTTCAAAAATAATTTTCTTTTGTCATTTTAAGGTGACTTCAGGTATAAATGAGATGATATAGTAATATGATAGAATCTCATTATTGGAGAGGATGGATGCCTGATGACTATGTCTATACAAGTACTCTATACATCAGATACATATGTACATATATATATATATATATATACATATATCTATCTGTCTACTTATCTATCATTTATCTATCTATATCTATATGAACTAACCTGACTTTCAGCATAAATCCATGGAATATCTGGGAGGATTGGGAAACTGGACTTGGGACCTGGGTTCAAATCCTACTTCAGACACTGACTTTGGGACCCTGGACAAGTTACTTAATCTTTATTGCCTCAGTTTACTCCTTTACTCCATGCCCTTCTAATTCCCTTCCAGTACTAAATCTTTTGCTAGGATTTGGTTCCTCATTAGTGCCTATAATACTCCCATCTGAGGCTTCTCTGATCAAGGTTTTGCTATAACATTGTTAATAAATCACAAATAAACTCTAAAGTCATGAACCTCAACTGTAATGTCATTTTTCCCATGGGGAAAGCAACTTGGGTTTATGGAAGGAGCACTGGAATGAAAATGCACAACCTTAAATTGAAACAACAACACTAACCCGGTGGCTCTGCAACCTTGAGAATTGCCCTTCCCCTCTGTGATACTCCAGCTAAATGAAGGGTTGGGATCATTTCTGAGGTCCCTTGAAGCTCTGACAACCTAATAATTAACCGTCTCTCCAAGAATCTTTTTGTTTCTAAGGAACCTATCCACAATATTGTGGGTTATATTTGCATCTTATAAGATAATGTTAGGTGGTACACTGTATTTGGAATCAGAGTATTTGGGCTTAATTCTTGACTCAACTATCTCAACCAAGTTAACATCCCAAATCCAAACAGAATGAGATGGTTGTTCTAGACAATCTTTAAGATCCTCCTGGAGAAGCAGAAGAACAAGACTCATCAAAATTTAAGAGAGAGAGAAACAGACGGACAGAGACAGAAAGAGAGAGAGAGAGAGAGAGAGAGATAAGTAGACAGGAACAGACTGAAAGACAAAGGAAAAAAGAAACAGAGAAAGGGAAAGAAAGTGATAGAAATAAAGAGATAAAGACAAAGAAAGAGAGAAAAAGAGAAATAAACAGAAAGAGAGAGAAGTATAGATATCAAGAGAAAAGAGAGACAGAGAAAGAGATAAAGAGAGATAGAAAGTTCTTGGAGGGAGTGAGCACTCTAATGCTGAAAAACCCCTGTCTTGTTCTGGGTAAAGGCAGCCTGAGGTTTGGATGGTTTTCTTAGGAAGAAAATATTGGGGTTGAGATTCTATGAAAAGAGACTAGTCATACTTAACATGTCTTTTTGTCATTGGACTAGAAAATGCTTCTGAGGATAGCTTATCTGGCAACATTTACACTGCTGGTGTTCAGAGAATACAAAAAGAGAAGAAAAAGGAGTAGAAGGAAGTTAGTTAAAATTCTGAGGCCTGTAGGGAAATTCCAATCCGATGACCCCTTGTACAGAAATAACTTTTTCGAATTTTTTTTTTTAATATCAATTTGGCAACAAGAATTTTTGGAGTGTTTAAAATGTTCTGTGCTAAGTACTCTGGATTATATAAGTATAAGACATAATCCCTGCCTTTTCGAGTTTGCTGAGTAGTTTGGAGACAAGACAAATATGCATGAAACAGGGATCAATACAAAAGAACATGTGATTGAATACTGGTTTATGTGGTTCAATTAGTGCCACAGGAGCTCAGAGAGGGGAGATCAATGAGCATTGGCATGAGGAAAGTCTGCAAGACCAAGGTGGACCTTGTGCTGGGCCTTGAAGAATGAGTATGATTTAGCAGTGGGAGTAGGCCTTGTACAGCTGGGGAGTCCAGAAATAGGAGAATTCCAGGCTGTTAGCACAGTGTCTGACACATTTGTCTGACATTTCATAAATGCTTGCTGATTAATTGGTTGTCAGAACCATGGGTTAGACAGGAATAGATATTAAGGCACAAGCCAGGTTAAAGCAAAACAAGTGAGGGGTCAGGAATGCTAACATGAGGCAGTAAAAGACCAGAATCAGGCAGGTACATGCAAAGCTCATGAGGATCTGGGGTGTTTAGGCCTCTCTGCCTTTCCTTATCTTGGTAAAGTGGGGCTTGCGAGCCATATGCTTGGTGAAATCAGAGTGCTAGATTTGGAGCAAGGAGGAGCCTAGGTTTGAATCCTGCCTCTGAAACTCACCAGCTTTGGGAGTGCAGGCAAATCACTT
The DNA here is from genome assembly GCA_028627135.1 of Pseudochirops cupreus. Lineage (NCBI taxonomy): Eukaryota > Metazoa > Chordata > Mammalia > Diprotodontia > Pseudocheiridae > Pseudochirops > Pseudochirops cupreus. The sequence continues at coordinate 6,150 of JAQQSU010019344.1, forward strand.
GCCCTCTTTGAATTTCTTCATTTGCACATTGGGGATAATAATACCTTTGGTACCTCTCTCACATGGTCATTGTGAAGATCCAATAAGATGAGGTATGTTAAGCACTTTGCAAACCTTAATATATGAAAGTTAACTATTATGATCACATCTTGAAAGGGCTAACTTGTTGGGATTGTTAAGGACCTGGACACCCAACTTCTAATGCAGATGTTTAATATCCAGGAAAGGTGGATCCAAGACCATGGTATCTAAAGACTTTTATTAGGATATTTCCTTGGTGGGGGGGAGGGGAAAGAAAGAAATTACTTAAAATTATTATCTCTTCTCCATTGCATCCAGAGGCACAGAACCTCTCCGGCAACCAGCTTGTCATATGACCAAGATAGAGAAAAATATTGTCCTAAATATACAATGATAACATCATTGGCCTACCATTGTGAAGACACAAGAAACTGGTCCAGTACTGGGAACAGTTTTGTGCTTCACTGTCACATCCTCTTCCAATGGTGGGAGCAGAGGTAAAGTCTTTGGACATTCAGATATCTACCATGCACAAAATTCTGTACCTAATGCTGGAGGAAAATGCAGAGCCTAGAGAAGACATGGTCCCTGCTGTTGCGGAATTTAGAGTCTAGTTGTAAGGTAAGATACACACAGAGATATCAATGATATACAATATTAACAATACACCAGGGCTCCCTTGAAAACTCTAAAGCCCCTAATCATGTTGGGTTCATGAGGTATTTTGCATAGTTATGATTATATAAATTATGGCTCAAGTCTCCATCAGTACATTGTCTAGTCACAAACCAGGCAGAAGTCATGAATCAAACAGCAAAATATTTAGTTAATATAAAACAACAAGGTAACATACACAGAAAAGAAAATGGACAATAGAATCATCTCATACACTGCCACTACTGTTTCCATACCCAAAAGAGGATTAATATCTATACTGCCAAGGTGATGGGTAAATAACTTCCCGATGGTGACAAATCAAGTAGCCAGTAGTCCAAATTGGGATTTCATAATCTTTGTAGAGATCTCTGTGGCCTTACTGGAGCTGAATTTGCCTCACTTTCATTTCTGGACTTCTAGTTACCTCCATGTCAAGTCAATTTCCGGATTTCCTCTTCCTTCTTCCTCTTCAGTCTCTGGAGATCTAAGGCATTGAGTGTAGTTTCAATACTGGCAAATCCCATTCCGCAGACTGAATCTCCCAGCTTCCCCTCTCTTCCTCTGCCTTTTTCAGTATGTTCTCAGGGACCCATGAGTGGACCCTGGTTCTAGATATGCTCTGGCAATGGACACTACCATGATGAAGGGATCTACTTCTTCCACATATGTCCTTAATTTCTCTCCTTCCTTCTTTTACCTGAGTTTCTCCCTACTGACACAATACTTGCACCCTGGAACAAGTGTCCCATTGATCAACAGATTTCTTCTAAGGCTAGTTTCTTTGCCTTTCCATCAGCGCTGAGACTGTCTAGGAGTATTCCACTATGGGCAACATTTCATGCCAAAATTACATATATACACATCAGAGAAGGATGGAACAAAGTGCTGTGTGACATCTAAGGAAAGATCAGAAAAATTTTCAAACAGAAGGTGGCCTTTGAGTTGGGCTTCATGAATGGGTAAAAATAGGTCGGGTCAAGAGGGAGAGGCCATTCTAGACAAAGGCACACAGGCAGGTATGCCCAGATTATTTTTGAGCAGCAGAAAATATGATTTGGCTGGAAAATGCATTAGAGGGGGGAGAATAGTATAAAATAGGTTTGGTAAGGTAAGGTGGCATTGAATTGTGGAGGTGCTTGATTACCACTCAGTCAATAAACACTTATTAAAATGTGTATCATACGCAAGGCAGTGTGGTAAGCACCATGGACAGTCCCAGTCCTCAAGGAGTTTACAGCCTAATGGGGAGGGAGGGGCGTGAGACAAAAATGCAAACAAATGTGTGCAAAGAACGCTCTATACAAGATAAACAGGGAATAATTTAACAGAGGGAAGACACTAGAATTCAGAGGGGCTAGGGAAGCCTTCCTGTAGAAGGTAGGATTTTAGCTGGAACTTAAAGGAAGCCCTCTAGATCAATAGTTGGAGTGGAGAGAGAACATTCCAGGTATAGGGGACAGCCAGAGAAAATGCCTGGAGACAAGAAATGGAGTGTCTTGTTCATGGAACAGCAGGAAGCCAGGGTCACAGGGTCAAAGAATGCATAGTGAGGAGTAAAGTGTAAGAAGACTGGAAAGATAGGAGGAGGCTACATTATGAAGGACTTTGAATGCCAAACAGAGCATTTTGTATTTGATTCTGAAGGCAATAAGGAGCCACTGGAGTTTATTGAGTAGGGGAGTGACATGATGGGACCTGAACTTTAGGAAAATCACTTTAGTGACTGAATGGAAGATAGATTGGAATGGGGAGAGATCTGAAGCAGGCAGACCTACCAACAGGCTGTTATAATAGTCTAGTCATGAAGTGATGAGAGCCTGTACTGGAGTGGAAAGAATGCCAGATTTGAAAGTTTGAATGGAAAGGAAGTATGAATTTTACTGTTGGGCAGAGGAATAGCATGACTAAAATTTTGCATAAAGAGGATTAGTCTGGCAGTGGTGTTTAGAAGATGGGTTTGAACAGAAGAATCAGGGTCAAGGAAAAATGCAAAGTTAATTGGCCCATATTTCTAGTTTGGACAGTCTCTAAAATAAGCAAAATAATCCAAGTGATGACTAAGATGGGGCTGATCAAGGCTTTACCTCAGGACATCTAGAGGGTGCAAAAATTGAATATATTCATTCCTTCAGCACTAAGTGAGCCACTAGAATAACTAATTCTCCACCTTCTCAACTGAGTTCATTTTAATTACTTCTTGTATTATTTTCATACCACGAAGTACAAAGTTGACTTGAGGGGTGGATTGAGCTGTTGGCCCAGGGCACCAAAATTTCTAGTTAAGGCTCTATTATAAGCCAATGAGCTGCCTGCCTTTGGTTATCTAGCACCCCAGAGCAGCTGCTAATTGCAATCACAAACATGTCAGAGTTCATCTCTAAGGGAGTGCTGAGGCAAGCACAATAAAAAGAAATTAGGAAGGAAGGATAAAGTTCGTTTGTTTTTTAAAAGCCTGCTATTCATTGTCTCTCTCCCTACACAGGTAGAGGATTAACAGAGGCACTGGGATGGGGTATGATAGGAGCACAACACAGGATATAAAACCTGCTCTCAGACAGACTACAGAGAATAGCATGCAAATGTAACCAACCTGCCTGATGGTTTCTACATCCTGTTTCCTACTGCTGCCGATTCTTGCTCTGATTTCTTGGCTCCTTGTTTTCCAGTCTTCTTTCCTGAACCTTTCTTGCTAGAAAACCTTGAACTTGACCCCCTATGTTCCTTCTTGAGAAGGTCTCTTTAATATAATATAGCAGGCTTAGAATCTTCCAGCCCACCATTGAACTGTCTGCACGCAAAGAAGACCCTACCGGCCCCAATTGACAACAAGCTGATAGGATTTCCTTTTCAATTTTTTCCCATCACTTTTATTATAAACTCTATAATTTAACAAATACTAACACTCAAACAAGCACAATAAGGAATAAAATCCTGAACAAAACCTTTAATAAGTAACATTTGCATAAAAATACAGTCTAATAAGATAACAGTATTCACAAAATATCAGCAATAATAAAATAATGATAACTTTCTTTTGCTCTCTGTGCTTTTCTGTGATCTCTTTTCTGCTTCTATACTAATAAATTCTGCTGTTAGAAATGACCTATGTCAGTGGAATGATTCACTAAACAATGCTTTATTAATGCAAGGAAATATTGCTGCACTTTAAAAATAATTAGCAAGAATACAAAGAAATATCTAAAGATGTATAAGCAACAAGACAGAAAAGAGGCATAATTAGAACAATGTATATGTTGTTTGATGACAATATAAAAACAACAGCTCCAGGACTATGCCAGTACACAACACATTTTTTTATGCAGTTCCTTTTCTTTTGTAACTCATTATATTTTGCCAGAGTCTAGGCTTAATTCCAATTTAAGTCCATTCAGGTGAAAATGATGACTTCTTCTTCTTCTTCTTCTTCTTCTTCTTCTTCTTCTTCTTCTTCTTCTT
>JAQQSU010019345.1:0-10283 GCA_028627135.1 Pseudochirops cupreus
GGGGAAATCAGATGGTGTGCTCCTACTCCCCCTCCTTTTTTCCTGTAAGGGGCTTTTTGTAACGGCCCCCTTTTGCTACATATGGATAATCATAGCTATATGTCTTTGTATTGGGTAAGAGGGGCCTTCTAGGGTCGTGCGTAGACTATGAGGTAATGTCACCCCACCAATGGGGTAATGATCCAGCATTAGGGGATTTTTGGTGGGAGAGGATTTGGGGTTTATCTGGAAATTTTGGGGCTTTTCATAGAATTGTTTGTACAAGGGTATATATCTGCTTGCTTGACTCTTGTTGGGTGCCTCCCTATACCAGGCCTTTCTGGAATAGGTGACACCCAACTCTCATGAGACTTGTCTTTAGAATAAAGAGCTTCTGTCTTTACCTTGAGAAACCTCTGGATTTATTTCAGGTAAGGGTCTTTGGAGTCTTTATCCCAAACAAGTACTTTTGGGAATCACAAAAGGAAAAGCCCAATGATGTGGATACAAAGGTGCCTTAAGGTTTAATATTAAAGGTTGCTTTCTCAGTATTTTGGGAGGCCTTGAGCATCCTAAAGTCCCCTTATCCTGTACCATTTGGGATACCATAAAACTTCCCCTTTATCCAGAACCATAACCATCCTGGGTCATAAAATTTCCCCCGTCTCTCTTATCTTGTTGTCATCCATCTTCCTTATCCAGTCCCTAAATCTCCAACCCCCATTAGAAACCCTAACATTACATCATCATCCTACAGGCTGTGTAGATAAGTCTGGTCCTTGTCCTGTGTCATCAGTGCCTTTCTTTAGCTCCTTGCTAACTCTCAGGCCTGCATGCTTTTGTGTTAATAAAGCTCCCATTGGCTAAAGAGAAGGTCTAATTGAATTCTTTCAAAACCTGAACCAGCTCTCCCAACTCCGACCTCAGCACCAGCACCTGCTTTGTACCTACCTGGCTATGTTGTTCCTCACATAGAAATCTATATCAGTACTTTCCAGAAGGCAACACCTTATTCTCCCATCCACCCACAACCTGTCTTCTCATACTTTTTTCTCTTTGTCCCTTTATAAGTGCTTGGAAAATGCCTGGAAATCTGCAATGCCATGAGATTCTTCTATCTCTTTCCTACATTAATTCATTTAGGCAGGATTCCTCCACTCCTTAATTTTTTCTCTTTGTCCCACTGAGTCCTCTCCTAGCTTCAGTGTTCTGGGATATTTTAAAAATCAGTTCTCATTTATACTTATTGACCTTAATCGGCATATATTCCAGATAATCTGGCATGTTCCCCAGAAACAGTTTCCATGGAAGGTATCTTCTGTGCTGAGCCAATAAGACAGGGTATTTTCAAGTTCCACATTTCAGAGGTAATTTTCCTATGTTCAGATACCTCTCCATGATAGTAGTTTATACTTTGTAAAAGTTCCCTATGGAACCACATGAAAAGATAAGTGCAGATTGGCGGGGGGCCGGGGGGGGGGGGAGAGATGAGAATGTAGGATCGATTACTGCACTTATCTCTTCCCCCTGCTAATTGAAGCAGAAGATCTAGCTATACAGAAAGAAAATCTGTTCCAAAGGTCCCAGATAGTCAAGACAAACCAATCTTGAAAACAAGGGCAGATTGATATCTTTATTGTGTTGAGCCTTAAAGTGAGGGGCTCATTCTATTTACCCTTGGGTTCTGATTAGGTGGGTACCATGGCAGAACAAGAATTGGGGCATGTAGAGAAATCACATTGCACCTAATTAGAGATAAAAGGTTATACCAGAAGAAGGGCAAAACCATGGCTACAGTACAAAATCAAGGTTTGACCATAAAGGACTGACCATACCAAGGACTGTGGTGACCCTCTCCTGTTTGGATCACTTCTGAAGTGCTGCCAGGGAGAGAGGATGGGACTGCTAAGAAGAAAGTAGGCACTACAGGACAGGTGTTGTGTCTTTTATGAACTTTAACTGTGAACTTTAAATGCTACCTCCTATGGGGCAGAAGCATAAATGCAACAGTTCCTGAAAGGAGAAACGCCCTTCCAATGTCTAGAGATCACAAAAAGGGTCAATAATCTCCTCAAAAGGTACAGTGGTTTTGGGATGGTGAACAATACTAGCCAAGTATATTGATGCCCACATTTGACCAGAGTGTTTGTTCAAAGGGAAAAGAGAAATTAAAAATCTACCTGGAGAAAAAAACAGACAAGGAAAAAGTCTTATCATTTTTGCCTTAAATGAGTGCCTTGGAAGCAAGAGATTAGATGTTTCAGGAGAGGCTACTCTGGAAATGACCAAAGAGAGATGTCAAGTAGCGGGAATACCACATAGCTCACAGCTCCTCCATAGGGATGTCTTGTTTTTATTGTTGTTGTTCAGTCATGTCCAACTCTTTGTGACCCCATTTTGGGTCTTCTTGGTAGAGATACTGGAGTGGTTTGCCATTTTCTTTTCCAAGTCATTTGGAACTGAGGCAAATAGGGTTAAGTGGCTTGTCCAGGGTCATTCATAGGGGTGAATAGGAAGAAAATTTAAAGGCACCCTACTATATAGTAGGCAGTACATAAATATGTGATGGGTGAAGGAATCAACAAATTAAAATTTCAAGAGCTTTTTGCCATACATTATCCTGTGAGTAATTAGTGATGCCAGGAGTTAAATTCTGGAAGCAGGATGAAAAAAATATTTGGCTACTTGAATAGATGGGAAGTAGAACAGGAAGCTTATACATTAGTGCTTCAGAAATGATGTCACTACCATCCTGTCCCTCTGTATTCCTGAGGAATATAGGGAATAGACGTTTGATGAAATAACACTGGCTGGAAACAAGAAAACATGAATTAAATACTACAAATTGAAGTGAATGCCTATTATGGCACTTGTCCTTTGAAAAATGTTTGGTTGTGCCTAGGGTTTTGCATTTTTTTCACTTTCAATTCTTTTGCTGTTGTTGTTATTTTGTCTGTAGATGAAAGCCAGCAACTCTTTCAAAGGAAATGTTTTATTGTAGTTTTTCTTACACACTTGTACTTTTTCCCCTAAAAGACCATAATTTGTTCAAACAGACCACTAAGGATTAAGCATGGGCAGCTGTTCAGTAGAAAGCAGTTTCCATTTTTTTGGATCTCTCTTAATTGTACCCTTTGTGAATTTTAAGTTAATGAAAGTACAATTGACATTCCAAGGGCAGCTGTATGTATTAATGAGCTGGATTCCATTTTGAATAATGTTTTAAAACAAGAAACACATTAAATCAAGGGATCACTGCCTTGATTATGTGATTACACTAAGAAAATTAATGTCCTTTGAAACACTGAATATACCTCATGGGGGGAAATATCTGGAACTTTTTTAAAAAATTCATTTTCTTTTTAAATAATTATGGCCTTAAGTGTTTTGAAGTTTCCCACTTCCCCTATCTTACCATTCCCCTAAGATATCTATATCTATCCATACAGAGAGAGGTGTAATACTTTGCCTGCCTACAAGAATTTAGAAATTTTTTTCAGTGTGAAATATTCTGACTGAAACATACTACATAATTTATTAGGAATAACTGAATAAACAGTACATTTTAATTTCATTTTCTTTTTAATTCTGGTGCTTCTTATTTGGTTATTATTAGTCCTGGAGACTATTAAGTGGAACAGGAGAAAGAACCCTGCAGTGTCCAAGCTGAGAAGGGATGGGCTGTTAAGGGAATAATTTCAGTGTTTTCAAGCTTCAATGAATTATTTTCTGTGTCTTTCAAATCTCCTTCCCTTCCTCATAGGTAAAAACTAAACCCTCTCCTCCAAAATCCCTTGCAGAATATAGTGGAAAGAACACCTGGTCAGGAGTTAAAAGGTTCAGGTACAAATTCTATTAGTTAGCTAGTGAGACTTGGGGAGAACCACTTAATGTTGGGGTCTCAATTTCCTTATCTGTATAATACCTACTTTACTGAGTTGTTGTCAGGGCCAATGAGGTAATATATGTTCAAGTGCTTTGAAAACCATCAAACACTTAAAATGTAGGTACTGCAGTTAAAGAAATTATTTGGAGACCATTCTCCAGCTTCTGGCCTGATGCCCAGACTGTGCAGAGTAGCCAGACTTTTAATGGAATCACCTCAGGTCAAGGTCTAGTCACCAGCTTTGAATCTAGGTCAGACACTAGATAGTAGTCCACCTCAAGATGTTCATTCTCTGAAGAAATGACTTACACTAAACAAACTCAGAGAAGCCTGGCTGATAGAACTGTACAGTTTATTAATTTATAATTAGTAATGTATCCTGCAACAGAGATGTTATCAGTGGTCTCCACCTAGTGCTTCCTTTAGGGTATAAAGATCTACTGAAGACCTAAGATTACAAAAAATCAGATGGGTTCAGGATGACTTTTGAACTACAACAAAGGGAAAGAGGATGTTCTCAATGAATACTGCCATCAAACTAGGGCATAGTTTAGACAGTTATTCTTTTTTTCTAAAGAAAAGGTCCTGGGCAGTTCAATTCTGGAAAAACCACTGAGAATATCCTTATCAAAATTTCATGCAAATCACTACCCTTTTGTTTGGGAGATACCTTTAATATTTTACAACACAAGTGAATGGAACATAACTTTTATATATCATTATACTTTAGATTGGCATCTTCCTGATGGAATTTTACAAGTGTAGCTCCAGGTGAAAGGTGGGGGGATTTGGCTGTATATAAGAAATCAACACTGAAAGGTACTGGCTTCTCTGTCTTATACATATGCACATGTGCACACACACACAAATATTGAGGCTTAGGGGTGCTGGGACCCCAAAATAGCAACATGCAGGTCCTGCCCTAATGAATTCCACTCCAGCCTTCTTTCAGCCAAAGGAAAACAAGGTTTATTAAAGATCTGCCATATTGGTCAGACTCTTAAGGAATCTAAGCATTTGTGACACTTATATTGGCAAGCAGGCCAGATCATGAAAACAAGATGAATCTGTATATAGAAAGACTGTGGGCGGGATCTAGGAGTGGCCTACTAGACTATTAGTGTGGGGTGAGTGGAGGAGGGGTCTTGGAAGGATCTTGATGAGAATGGCCAATAGGCTGGGGTGACTGTGAAGTAGCAGAGAAGGGCTGGAATGTCAGGGACATGGACCAAAGAAGAATGAGGTCTAGATATGATTAAGGGTGAGAAGGCTAGGGTGGAGCCAGGTGCAGACAATGAAAGCCAAGTTGACTGGGATGGGTAGATGCCTCAAGTGAATGGCAGATCACGTGGGAAGATTCAAGGAGAGTTCAAGGGGGTTTCCAGAGCCTACAGCCTGTCACACACTCTCCTACTTCAAAATTTTGTACATATTATGGGCCAAGTCTCACCATACTTAGTTCTCCTCCCGGAGGATTTCTTCTCCACATTCAGCAATGACTCTAACTCTGCAGAGGGCAGCAGAAGTGGGAAGGAGAGAACTGAATGAGTACTTGTGAGCCAAAAGATCCAGCCTTGTCTCACAAAGGAAAAAAAAAATTCTCCAACTCATTTTAGTTTAGGATAAAGGAGGAAAAAAATAAACAACCCAGACCCAATTTAGCCTTGCCTTTCAGAGAGTTTATGAAAATGTTATGAATCTAAATCATTGAGACACTCTATTTTGCTCAGAACTTCCAGTTAGGGAAAATTCTTTTTAGTTTGGATTATTCCTATGTATTCATTATCTTCCTTTACTGAAATTCCTCTACATACAGTTAAGAACATGTACAAATCAAAAGCAGTTTATATAGCTGGTTTTATAAAGAATGAGTCAATTTTTTAAAGTACTACTTAAAACAGTAAGTAAACAACTTTAAGGAGCAAAAAACTGTAGATTATACGATCATTCTCTCAGAAAGTGAGGAAGGAAGAAAATGGCTTTACCAAGCTGCCTGGAGGAAATTTCACTAATTATCAGATGCTTCTCCTACTCTAGCCACTAATATCCCCTCTACCCTGGTGGACAAAGGTCACAGTGTTTCTAGTGTTCCACAGGACCTCTATCCATACTATGCTACTACTTTTGGCTTTGTGTTACTCCCCACTCAAGGTCAATCAAGAGGCAGCCAAACAATAACCTTGGATTACTGTTGTCCTTTAGTCATTTAGTCGTGTCCAACTCTTTGTGATATCATTTGAGGTTTTCTTGGTAGAGATACTGGAATGGTTTGTCATTTCCTTCTCCAGCTCATTTTATAGATGAGAAATTGAGGCAAATAGGATTCAGTGACTTGACCAGGGTCACACAGCTGCTAAGTGTCTAAGGGTGGACATGAACTCATGCAGATGAGTCCTTCCTGGTGTGTGGGATAAAGACCCCAAAGACCCTTACCCAAATAAACTCAAAGGTTTCTCCAGGTAGAAATGGAAGCTCTTTATTCTAAAGACAAGTATCACGAGAGTTGGGCATCACCCATTCCAGACAGGCCTGGTATAGGAGGCACCCAACAAGAGTCAAGCAAGCAGTTATATACCCTTACACAAACAGTTCTAAGAAGAAAACCAAAATTCTCAGATAACCCACAAAAATCCCCAAACCCCCTCCCACCAAAAATCCCCTCTTGCTGGATCGTTACCCCATTGGTGGGGTGGCATGACCTCACAGTCTACGCAGGACCCTGGAAAGTCCCTTTTAGCAGAAATGGGGCTGTTACAAAAAGCCCCTACAGGAAAAAGGGAGGGGGAACAGGGGCACACCATCTGGTTACCCAAAATTAGATAACTTGCAGGAATATGAAACTTAGGCCTATAGAGCTCCTAAAACCTAGCTCAAGTTTGGTGACAATCTTTCCTATTTTATGAGTATGCTTTCGCTCATTTCATTCACTGGTTCTTATCCCAGTGCTCTATACACTGTGCCACCTTGGCTTATACATTGGTTTGTAGTTGAACTACACCTTGGCTTACAATTCCCATAAGTCCATGCAGCCAAACTCTGGAGCCTGATTATATTTGACATCTACGAGGGATACCAACCACCCACATGTAAGTAACTATATCACCTCATAAAGACCTTCCACCCAGCATAGTTAGTTTTATCCATTTTATATTAATTCTTACATGGACTGGAGATGTACCTATTAGGGAGTTTATAGTTCCCCCTTAATTGACTTCATCAGATAATATTAATAGAAATTTTACGTTATTATGACAGTTTTCTCCAAGTCTTCTTTTATATCAGGACCAGGGGTTGGACAATACTGTGTGAAGTCACTCCTGAGAACAGTGTCCTTAAACTTAAATCTTTTTCTGTAGGTCATGAGTGTCTTTTGGCTTGTAGGAGATTTGCAAATGCAAGAGAATAGAATAATGAAGTAAGAAAAAGCAATTCTAAGACTGGACAGGCAATGTGGCAATATGCTACAGCATCAGAATTGACAATGTGGCTTATCGGTTTCTGGTGATCTCTTTCTACTATACACCCTATGTGGCTTGACCTTTTTTCCTTTTATCCATTCTTCTTTACCCATTCCTTTCTTCCCATTTTTCTTCTTTTTCTTTCTCCAAATTTGTCCTCTCTAATTCTACTGTAATTCTGCTGTAGCATCTATACTGTATTCATTGCTCAAGAGATTGATTTCTGATCTAAAAAGTGACAAGAGACAAGGTAAGACAATGAGTAAGGAGTAAGACTCAGGAATAAGACCAAAGTATTTTCTCCAACAAAGACAGCAGATTCTGACCTGAACCTATTAGACTGGTTGTCTATTTTCCTTGCTCTTCTTTCCAATGGAAATTTCTCTAGCATCAAGAGAGCACCTCCCTAGCATTTATGTCTGATTGTAGCCTTTTATAAAGAAATAATGGAGAGAAAGTAAGCAAAATTCAAATGGAATAAAAAGGGACCTAGAAATCTCAAGTAAAATAATGTAAACAGTAGGCACAAATGGCACCTAGCAGTACCAAATATTAAACTGTGTTGTAAAACTGTATCAGTTAACAATAATTAGCGGTATTTGGTACTAGGTTAAAAAAAGTCAATCAGTTGAACCAACCAGAAAAGCAAGACTTTTAAGTAATTTGCCAGTATTTTATAAACCCAATGACATAAACTACTGGGAAGATTCCCTTTGCAAAAAGGACTGCTGATAGAACTTGAAAGCAGTTTGCCAGAAATTAGATTTAGGTCAGCATCTTATACCATATACTATAGTGAACTCTGAAAGAACATATAATCTAAATATGGCAGAAGGGAGGGGAATTCAGACAAAAATTGTGAAGGAAAACAAGACAAGGTACTTTTCATAATTTTTGCTGCTGGGAAGGAAGGAAGAGATCCAAACAAGGGATAGAGATGATAAAAGATAATAGCCAGTTTTTGTTTTTTTATTATATACAATTAAAAAGCTTTTTAACAAATGGAATCAATGTACTAAAAAAAGAAGAAAATTTACTAAATGGGGAAATATTTGCATTAAATGTCTCTAATATTCAAGAAACTGTCAGTAAATAAACATTTTTTTAAAGCACCTACTATGTGCCAGGCACTATGCTAAGCCCTGAGGGTACAAATACAAAAAAAGAAAGGAAGAAGACTGTGCTTGCCCTCAAGAAGCTTATAATCAATCTAATGGCTGTTAACCAATAGTTATAACTCCAAAAGACTTAAATAGTAACATTTTATTACAAGAGAAAGCAGATAGGTGGTACTTGGTCCAAGAAATTCTGTCTCAGTTATCAATTCTCATTTCTCTTCCCAGTTCTGAGTAGCAGCCTAGCCTCCAGATGCTCCCTGAGAGAAATTGACTTTCCAGCTTGTTTTTCCTTATATAAGGTATTAATTCTTCCCTGTTCCAGACCCTTCCTGTTGTCAGCAACAGGGGTTCATACCTTCTGTTTCTTAACAGGGGCTTGATATAATTAACTTGAATTAACTTGAAACTAAGTGCTAAGTACCTGTTAGCTTTACTTTACTATGACAACACAATAAGGAAAGGTAGAGATTAAAGGCTCTTTTAGGGGTCAAATTGAACCAGTGGAGGAAGGCCATTGTTAAAAAATACCTTGCTCTCTTCATCATTGTGCATAAAGATATCAGGGTATGAGGAGAAAAGTTGTGGCTGTGTATGTCATGAGATTTATTGGCATCTCAAAATCTAAGCTCAATTAGAAAACTTTTAAAGCAACTAACATCTACATAATGCTAGTGTTAATTTATGCTTTTAGAACTGTAAAAACATATCATAACTAATTTGGAAAGTAGCCTAATAAAAACCTGTTCAATATTAATGAAATGCAAGGTCCATCAACTTAAGGCAAATATAGAAAAATTAATATTTCCTCACCAAAAAAGAAAAAAACAGATTGAAAGGCATTCTGAGAGCATATGCTAAATGAATAAAAAAAAACCTACAGAAATACTTTTTTGGTAAAGCAGACATTTCACCAAGCAAAAGTCAAGGTACATGCCACTGGAATTGTTTTAATGTAACCAAGAATGGTTTATCTCCAGATGGAACCTGTAAAATATCAAAGCTTCAAGAGTGGAATTTAAAGGCCCTTCCTGAGTGAAAGCAACATAAATTCAACCAACAACATGTCAAAAAGGAAGTATCAGCCAATGGCTGAGATCCGTTTATAGAAATGGAAGAATTTATGATGGTAATTTCGGACTAGGTCATCAATACTGGAAGCTTCACTAAGGTAGATTATGCAGTGAAATGGTTAGAAAGTATGCAGTGATTGCATGCCACCATAGGTGGGGGGAAGGGAGGGGAGAAAATCTGAAACTCAAGTGATTGTGGAACTGAATCTTGTAAACTAAAAGTAAATAAACAAGTCATTGAAAAAAAAAGAAAGTATGCTGTGCATCCCTGCAGGCTGCAAAAATTTATCACCTACTGAATACTTAGTAGGACATGGCCTGATGAGTAGAATTATACACCCAAGGATTCTTTTTAAGGACTAACAGTAGAAAAATAGGGGTGGCTAGGTGGCACAGTGAATAGAGCACTGGCCCTGGAGTCAGGAGGACCCGAGTTCAAATCCAGCCTCAGACACAACACAAAACTAGCAGTGTGACTTTGGGCAAGTCATTTAACCCCAATTGCCCTACCTTCCCCCCTCCCAAAAAAAGCAAAAAGCAAAACAGCCACATTACAAATGTAGACCCTGAAGCATTTAACTCTACTATATCTGAGGCATTAGCACAGACCAAACTATTGCCCACATTCTCCCAGACATGACATTGTTCCATAAAAACTCAAGATCGACATTTTAATAACATGTCTCCATAACAAATACTCAGAGAATCTCCAATCGACATGATACTAGAATCTTGTAAGATACAGAGATCTAGGGGGGCGGAGCCAAGATGG
>JAQQSU010019346.1:0-10283 GCA_028627135.1 Pseudochirops cupreus
GATAGATAGATAGATAGATCAGTTATTGAGTAAAGGGTCCTGGCTAATCATTTTAAGAACTTTAATCTTCAATGAATCTACCCTCACACCTTTATGGGTACTCCCTCCAGTAGTATAAATAGCAATCTCTCCATGCCTTCTCCTTCTGTGTGACTCTTGCCCACGTCCCCCCATAAATCCTCCTCAGGGGGTCCACTCACGCTGGGAGCCTTTCCTGGAGGCTCTTCACATTACCTGGTTACCAGGATAGCACGTGGTTTGCCCATCTGTTATCCCTCCTTCTTCCTCCAAAACCAGCCCACCTCCTGCTCTGGCCATACATCTCTTTGATGATAACTTTTATGTGCTATCAGTAATATTTATACCCACCATACATCTCTCCATTGGCCTTTGGGTGACCTACAAATCTGACTCTTCAGAGATGCCATATGCCAGACATCATATGCCAGCTGGTATTACCAGATAAAATTTCGTTGCTATAAAGATAGGTTTTTGTTACAGGGAAAAGCTTGAGTTCATTGAAGCTGCCGCACGGTTTCCCAAATGAAATCCAACCTACTCTCTTTCTCATATTTATTTCTGGTCCTAGTTCATTGTCCATCTGCAGCTTGTTGAAGTTTTGTTTACCGATGAACCAGCTCAGGGAGGAATGCAGATCTGGAAAAACTTGATTCTTTTCTTTAGGCTGGTTTATTTTCTCTCGTTTATCAGGTAATCGATAATGTTCCTCTAAACGGGTTTGTAGCTTGTAGACGATTTCGTAATTCATATTCATGACAATTTTTTATTATAGTTTTACATTATACACCTGTAACACTGACTACCTTGGTTCCCGAGGCTAGGTATGTGGTATTTCACATTTCCCACCCCTGCCCAGGAGTCCCAAGTGTCCTGAAGAGGTTTGGAGGTGTCTAGGCTCTCTGCAAATGACGTTCCTTCCAGTGTGGAGGAGGTTCTCCTGTACCCCAGTTCCATTTAACTATTGGATTAGCTTTTACAAAGGAATATTGACTTCAAAAGGTTTATGCCTATAGGCGCAGCTAGGTGGCGCCATAGCACAGAGAGGATTGGGCCTGGAGTGGAGAAGACCCGAGTTCGAGCTTGACCTCAGACATTTAATAATTGCGTGATCCTGGTTAAGTCATTTAATCTTTGCTTGACCCAGTTTCCTCAGCTATGAAATGGGAATAATAAAAACACCAGCCTTGCAGGATTATTGTGAGGATCGAACGAGATAGTGTTTGTAAAGGCACCTGGCCTGGCACCTAGCAGGTGTGCGATAAGTGGTTGTTGGGTGATTGATTGATATTAACTCAGATAATGTAGAAGGTTAAGATTTACCAAGGACATTCTATACAACTATCCTGTGGGAGAAGTTGTTCCGTTATCCCATTTTACAGATGGGGAAGCTGAGGCTCAAAGACAGAAAAGGGCTTGCCCGTGGTCTCATAGTGTCAGAAATAGTACTCAAACCCAGGTTTGCCAATGAAGAATCTAGTGCAGTGCCGTCCTCATGCCTGCGATGCTCTCTCTCCTCCTCTGAGCCTCTGGCTTCCTTCAGGAGCCAACTGGAGCAGAACCTTTTGTAGGAGGACCTTTCCAGCCACCCCAGTTCAAGGGCCTTCCATCTACTCTGCATGTGCCTTGTATGTGGGGGCCATCTCCAGCCGTCCTGGCCTATAGCTGCCCACTAGGCCCAGGTGGCTCCGGAGGAGAATGTGAGGCTGGTGACTTTGCACAGCCCTGCCTCATTGTAATCCAATTCATTCGCAAGTCATTTGCAAGGCATCGATGGCCTTCCTGATGTCCTGGTCCTCTTCCAGAATGAAGGACAAACAACAATAACAGACTTGTATGCACACAGTCGGTACATTATCTCCCCCATCAGAATGAGAACTCCTGGCAGAACCATCCTTTCCTGGTGTCCTCTGCCTTAGCATAGTGCCTGGCCTGTGCTATGTGGCTAATCAATGCTTGGTGATTTGTTAGGAGTTAACAAAATTAGTAAATGTCTGAGGCAAGACTGGACCCCGGTCTTCCTGCTGCAGGTGCTTTCATGTGCTATTATCATGGGTAATTTTAAGTAAACTAGGTCATACTTACACATAAAACCAACAGATGTGTGGCCAGTGTGATATTTCAGAAGGAATGGCATAATACCACATTTAATCCCCCGCCATCACAGCTCCCATTCTTTGTATATTTTTAGGGGGTGTGCTCTGATGAGAGGCAGCCTGGCCTAGTGGGTGGAGGGCCAGGCTTGGAGTCAGGAAGGCATGAGGTCAACTCCAGCCTCTCACACAGCTAGTGGTGTGAGCTCAGGCAAGTCACAAAATGTCCTGGTGTCTTGGGTGGCTCTCCAAAACAGGGGTCAAGAGACCCCCCCAGAGTCTATAGTTAGAGTTTGGAGGACAGGGCCATGAACTTAGAAGCAAAAAAAATTATTTTTGTTTTCACTAGGCTTCAGCCGAAATTTAACATTTTTCCTTGATGAGGACAGGTGACAAACATCATTCTGAGCACAGGCCCTTGTCTTCCCTGGGCTGCCTAAAGGGTCCCTGACATTAAAAAAAGGTGAAGAACCCCTGCCCTAAAGCTATAAATTATAGATGAAGCACCAATCTCTGTCTGTGAAGGGAATTTTCATACCAGGAGTTCTTTTTACTGATGAAAGGTCAAAAAAATGTTTTAAAGCTTTTAAAAATGACAAAGTAGTTAAAAAATATGTATCTTTAAGGAGAAATTGGCTAAAGGTCGGCTTGACAGAGACTTGAGAACATGTTACACTGGCTCTCACTATGCAATGGTCTACCAGGCTGAACAACTTTGATTATGGGAGGCCTGTTTTGAGCAGACTTGGGCTCGTTATAATATTTGGCACGGCCAAGGGTAGAGGACCCAGGACTGAAGGCCAGGTTCAAGCCTTAGGTCTGACACCAGAGTGACCTAACCTATCTTTGACTCAGTTTCCTCACTTGTAAGAAAGTATAATGATACTACCCACCTCATAGGATTGTAGTGAGGAGAGCTCTTTGCAAACCTTAAGGCACAGAAATGTGAACTATTCCTAACTATAACTTTTTCATATTTATTTCCATTGTGCTTTCACTCCCATTAGCTCATCTGATTCTCTTAACAGCCCCGTTATGTTGGGAGACTCTCAGTGACAACAATGATGACAAGCATTTACCGACAGAACAACAGCAATCCAGATGCTATCGAATGAGATAAGTGGATAGTTCACTGACTCTGCCCCTTACAGATGTAACATGTGAGCAGATGCTTTACTCACAATTCTCTGGCTCTTGCCCTAGACCTGGGCACTCAGAAGAGTGGAAGCACAGGATTGGGAGCAAATGCTCAGAATCTAAAGTTATGGGAATGTATCTACTGAATAGCTGAACATGAAACTCTTTCCAAAAGACAGATCGAATGGTTGGGGGTGGGGGGAACAGGGGAGTGCTACTAAATGTTTATCACCAGCTTTGTGATGGGGACAGGGAAGTATGCTTGGCACACTTAAGTTTAATATGCCTTATTAACATTTCATCCATCACTTTCTTAAATCCAGAAATCAATAAAATAAAAAACCACCCCTGATTTATGGTGTTTGCCCATTTCAGAGGTGTAAATTCTCACACTGAAAATTTTACAGTTGGCTAGGAGCTGGCTTTAGCATACCACTAGGATGGGACCAGACTAGACCACCAAAACCCACACAGGGCAGCAACCAGGTCAGAGAGAAAGACATGGCAGGCAGCCAAGTGGAAGCACACAGTCAGTCAATAAACATTTATTAAGTACCTACTATGCGCCAGACACCATGTTAAGCTCTAGGAATACAAATATGTAAAAGAAAGAGTCCTTGCCCTCAAGAAGCTTGCAATCTAATTGGGGAAGACAACGCACAAAAGGAGCCAAGAAGGGGGAAGGAAGGTACCCAGCTGTGGGGCAGGGAACATGATGGAGAATTCCAGTGCTTAGCTAGTGGGGAATGTTCTGGTCTGAGTGAGTCTGGGCTCTCTGCTGAAATGGAGACCTTAGAGCTCTGCACTCCAACACTCCAGCGGGATCCCAGGGAAGAGACTGCGTGGCAGCTGTTGACAGGGAGATGGATGGGGAACATTCTGCCTGGGACATGGGAGTAGAAATCCCTCCTCGTCCCTTTGTACACCTGGTAATTGGTGCCATGGAAGCTGCCAGTCAAAGTCGGCTGCACCTGGACACATGGGATGCCCCATCCAAGTCATGGTGCCAATGATGAGCTTGCAGTATAAAGTTGCAAAAGCCTGTGTTTCAGGGCGGCTCTCCATAATTTTCAAGATCTCCCTGATCTTTGGTCCACTAGACTTCCCTAGTTGTCAGCCAGGGGCTTGCAACTATAGGAATCAGAATGAGGTCACTATTCCTCCCACTATGTGAGACTGTTCTTTTCTCCCTTCTAGGACTGTGATATTTAAAGAAAGGCATGAACTATACAATTAATCTTCAACATTCACATGTTTGACTTTTTTGTGACTTCAAGCATTCCCATTATTTTTTTAGGAACATCATTTTCACTTTTATGTTGGCTACCACTCACATTCTTGGCTATATGCAGTAGATTAAAAAAATGAGAGGCTTGATGTGCACAGCTGGTGTCCTACTACATGCTTCACTGGTTTTGTTCACCCCACCATCCTAAAGCAAAGGGATTCCCAGTGCATTTGCCGCCTATCTTCATTTTGTTTGCCTTTAAAATTCAAGTTTTGTGCTACAGTTTTGCCCCCAAAGCCTAGTGCAAGTCACTTGAGCCCTAAGAGTGTGCAATGTCAGTGAGGCAGCTTAGTGAGGAAATAAAGGCATTAAATCAACTTTGCACTGGAATGTCTGTAGCCACTGTCGGCCACAAGTTCAATGTTAATTAATCAGTGATATGTTATATCCACAAAAAGGAGGAAGGTACTAGCAAGAAAAAAATATTTTGCATGTTACCAATTCGTGTACTGCATTTTATGGGTTATTTCATGATCACTGTGTTAGTGTTTATTATCAGAATTAATGTTTTGTAATAAGGAAGTATATGCAGAAAAATCTATTTTCACCAATCTCTAGCAAAAGACGAACGTTTTTGGTTTCCTGCAGTTTCCATGTATCAATATTCTCTCTTTTTTTTAACTTTTGTACAATTTTTAAGAACATCACCCCCATGAAAACTGAGGAATTGACTGTATCTTTTTTTTAACAGTTAACAAATAGTATTTTTTTTTTTTAAAATTTTTCTTTATCTCTTTTCTGCTAAAGGCTTGTGGGAGCTTTAACTCTCCAGGGGAGAAAAAAGTTGTGAACAGAGTTGGGAATTTATTACTCACTAAAAGCAACAGAGAGGCTGCCACTTGGGAGTACCAATACTATGCTTTGTGATCTTTCAACTTCATACAGTAAATGAATTCTAAACTCGAATTTGAATGTGTTTTCCTTTTAGGTCAAATGTAATGGGAGTCATGCTGTAGTGTTGACCCTATCAGCTTGGCAAGATGGCATCCATGTGGAGGACATTAGGGAATTGCTTTGGGGACAATGGTGAGTGCAAGAACATCCTGCAATTGTTTCTGGTTGGCCTAACACAGGGCTAGGAAGCATCTTTTCCCACTGGCTGTGCAGCTAAAATTGTTGATTTCTTTATACAGCATTGGCCCAGGGCTTTTTCTGCATTTTGTCTGAAGGAATGAGGTGGATCCTTCTTTAACAACTTCCACTGAGAAGTCAGCGAGGCCTTCTCCTCACCCCCTGGTCAGATGACCTTAAGAAATGGGCCTGAGGCCTTGTTCCTTGAGTTCATTCTTTTTTTTTTTCTTTTCTAGATGAAGGGAGTGGGCTCAAGGCTCAACCCATGGGGATCCAAGAGCCCAGAAATCCAAGCCAGGTGTTGCAGCCAGCCCAGCTTCAACATCTGGAGGAACAGACACTGGTCTGGGACTCCTGCCCAGTGACAGCCAACTGTGATGATTCCCTTGGATATGAACTTGATGAGACCAGTGCTGTTAAGGAACTGGGCTGAATTTCCAGGGGGCTGGAGGTAGTTGATGCCTCCAAGATACTGAAGGAAATGTTTGTACATTAATTCTTGCTATGGCTTTTTAAATAAATATCAAGGCGTAAAGACTGGGCAATGTTAAGTGATCAAATGGAACTGGGGGGGAAGCTAGTCACTGGCCCCCTAAAATGGGTGAAAAGTGTCTGGTGAAAACTAGTCAATGGCAGAGCACAGAGACACACACAAACCCCTCAGGATCCTAAAACCGGAATAGGGGCAGGGGGAGGGGTAAGGGCAGATAAACAGGCCTGTTCCTGAAAGAATGGGGCCAGAGCCAACCACGTTACATATGCAAAGTAGAGAAAGAAAATTCCAAGTAGTAAATGAGATTTAAGATTTTGTTGGAGTAAACTTCCTATGGGTGCAAAAATTAACATACTGAACCTGGGATAAATTTATAAAATTCTTTTATATCTGAAAACTCTAGCCTGAATGCAGAGCCACCTGGGCCATGGCAAAGGGAGGGCATGGGAGGGATGGAGGAGGGAGCAGCTCATGATAGCTAGGAAAATTTGCTAGACTTTCTGCAGCCAGAACTTCAGACTTTACCTGGTGGGCTTGACCACTCCCTAGAGCTCCTCTACATGTAACAAGTAGGATATAGTCTCTGCCTCCCTCCCTTTCACATGCAGACACAAACCTTCATCTTGTCTGTGTGATCTCAGACATGTCTCTTCTCTCTTTTGGAATTTGTTTTCCTCATCTATTAAATGGGCAGAGGAAGAGAGAGATTGGACTGGACAGTCTCTCAGGTCCCTTCTGGTTGTCACTTGATGGTCCTCTGATGATCTTGCCTCTCTAAAGATAACAAAAGGGGTTTCAGGACTGGCTCACACCTTCCTTTTCTCAATTATTTCTAATTTATCCTGAATGTATCTTGTGTACATATATACATATTGTCTCCCTCATTAGACTGTGAGTATCTTGAGATCAAGGACTGAGCTTTAGACCCCCCCCTCCCCCCTTTCTTATGTTTAGCACATAATAGGCACTTGGTAAATGTTTGTTAACCTGATGAGGGAGCACAACTATTAAGTGTAAGAGTCGGACCTCTACCCCAAGTTGTCCAAAGCTTGGATGAGTTTTCTTGCCAATTTTACCTGTGATACCTGTCTTGAGCAGGCCATGGAGGGCAGGAACCTCCTGAGGAAGCTAGACATTTGTCCTTGAAAACGAACTATAAACAAAGGCGTTCCTGGGGTCCTCCTTCTAATTTCCTTTGGGAGTTTCACTTTACATGATGTTTAATCCCCTACCTGTCTTTCTAATGCATTATATCATGCATGTTGCAAATTTTCCAAGTAACAGAAATATGTTGACATGTGAAATGCATATCATGATGCTTTTAGCTAGCCCAGGGATACTGAAATCTCAAGAAACCCAATAAATTGTCAAGAAAACTCAGATGTGTCCGAATCTCAGGGACTGGAATTCACTAAAAAATATGTCCGATAAAAGAAACACTCATCTCTAACCATGATTGCCATTGGATATGCCCAACAGTGAGCTTTTAATTATTCAGGGACTTGTTAATTCTTTTGCAAATTATCTCAGCAGAGCTAGATTGGACCTTATGTGCACCTGAGTCCCCCACTATCTGTCTTCCCTGCCTCCTTTTATTCCAACACCAGATATATTTATGGATGAGTAGAGCAGAAAGGAGTCAGTTCAGAGATCAATAGTAGCAATCAACTTCCCACAAGGTGTAGCTATGTCTGGGACAAAAAAATGAAGCCCCTCTTAGAGGACTGGGCCAATGGCTGCTGCTTTCAAGTTCTGGTTAGATGCTCCCCTGACCCTGGATTTGAAAAGTGTATCTTTCTTCTTCCCAATCTCCTCTTCTCTACCATCCACCCAATCTTTAACCCTGTGACTGGTCCTTTTTAATGTCTACTAGGGAAACAAAGGAAAGGAAGATGATATAAGGGCTGTGTGGTATAGAAGAAGGAAAACTAGATCTAAAATCAGAAGACCTTGAATTTACTTCATATAATCGTATGAGTTGGAAGGGAAGCTAGAGGTCTTCAATTCCAATCTCTTCATTTGTAGTTGGGGAAACCGAGGCTGAAAAATTTGCCCAGGATCGCACAGCTCTCAAGTGTCTGAGGCAGGATTCAAATTCAGTTCTTCCCACCCCCAAATCATAAACTCTGGTCTTGATTGTACTGGAAGTCCCTTCTTCTACCAGTAGGGCAGAAGCCAGGAGGCCTTAGGCAAGTTACTTTTCTGAATCTTAGTTTCTCAATTTGTAAAATCAAGAAAATAAACCTGTATAACTTGGTACAGATTGTGAGAATCAAGTGAAGTGTTTGTAATGGTGTTGAACATGGAACAATTGAGAGAACAAGAGCAGTCATAAGAACTGGGTTCACATTCCTTGTTGTTGCTGAGACTGAAGCAGAACTCTCTGCCATCCATCTTGGTGCCCCCTTATAGCAAGGGCCACTTGTTGAAAGCACTGTAGAAGAGAGTCACATAGAGGTCTGGATTGAATTACATGGTCTCTGAGCTCCCTTCCTACTCTGATATTAGATGATTCTGTCACAACATGCTTCTTAAACCCATCAATTTACTTTCTAAATATATTCCCGAATTGTTGAAGAGGAAGCATGAATTCCCTAGTCACAGATACTGAAAGACTAAGACACAGACGTACAGATAACTTGGCTTGGACAAAACAGGAATTTTGAAGGAGTTGAAAACTGGGTGCTCTGCTGGCATAGGAGTGCATAGAGGGTGGGCCAGGTATACCAAGTCATCCGGGAGCAAGCATGACCACTGACTCATTCCTTTCCCCATTATATTCCCCTCTGGGGAAGGGCCAGTGGGAGAGCCCTCCCCAGGGAGTGCTGGTATACCTAGCCCACCTTCTATGCTTACCAGTGTTATCTGGACAACGTCGGAAATGAAAAGAAATTCACATTAATTGAAATTTCCTTCCATTTATACTGTATATATCTTGTTTGCACCACTTTGTGGGGATGTCTTCTCCCCCCGCTTATAATGTGAGATCCTTGAGACCCAGGGACCATGCATTTGCCTTTCCTTGTATCCCTAGTCCTTGAGTTCAAACTTGGTCTCAGACATTCATGAGCTGTTTCACTCTGGGGGTGTCATTTAACCTCCATCTGCCTCACTTTTCTCATCTATAAAATGGGGTAATCTCATTTGATCCTTGCAACAACACTGGAAGATAACACATGTAAAGCACTTTGCTATTATTAGCTGTTATGCTGACTGTCTAATTAAGGTCAGGACTCCTTGCGTCTGATTGCATATCCAAATAGGACAATCCCCAAAGAACATCGAGTTCAAGTTAGAGAACTCTCTTTCACTCACCAGGTGGACATTTTCCATCTTGATCCTGCCTCCTGTGCTGATTAGCTCCACCGCAGCCCACAGCCCTTTGTGGAATCCAGAATAGAAGGGCAGCCTATGCTCCTGTGCAGGGCGATGGCAGTCTGGATGCTAAGGCTAGTTCTCTGAACCCAGCAGGAACACCTTGTAATGCAGCTCCTAAATCTCCAAAGAGCATCTGGAGTTTTATTTAGGGGATCACCTGCCTCAGGCAGCCTCCTTTTATTTCCCCTCTTCTTAGAAAGATGCTGGCAAAAATACATTCTGCTCTCATTTCATCCCCCTCTTCAGCTTCCTCTTTTGCTGGCTTGCTCTGGCTGGCCTTTAGAAGTGCCTGCTCTCGATTTAGAGTGGGCTATAGTTGAGCAGAGCCAAGGAAAGTGGGCTTCAATTGCCTTTGGGAAATTGCAGGGAAAGTTTAAGGACCCAGTGGCTTGTCCCAGGAACAAAGGCCCATATTTTGAAACATCAATATTCTTCTGTTGATCCAGTATGTCTGAGAGTCGTGGGCCACAGGGAGATAGGCTCAAAGCTGTAAGGGACCTCTGGGGTTACCTAGACCAATGCCCTCATTAACACCCATCTTCGAAGACTTAAAGTTACAAGGTCACTCAAAGTGGGTAGAGAAGTTCGGGGTGAGGATGTGGCATATGACTAGCAAAAAATTGTGTGGGGAAAGGAGCTCAAAGAACATCACCAAAGAGATAGGTGATTAGAAAAGAAGGTAGGAGGCTCATATAACCAAAGGGCACCATTAATATCCAGGGACCAACAAGAGACCTACAAGTGGGCTCCCAGCATGTCAGATGGACTCCCTTTGGAGGGCATGGACAAGACAGGCACAATATGG